>JAKUBG010000018.1:0-228107 GCA_030563145.1 Schwanniomyces polymorphus var. africanus
TATCGAGACACAAGAATTACCGTATGACCAAGCTACATATGAAAAGGCACTTGAGCAATTGGAAATTATTCACAAGAATGGAATTGTTCATAGGGATATTAGTGAAAGAAATATACTTTATTCCAAAGATGGGAAAGTGTATATTATTGATTATTCTCTTTCGTGTTTCTCTACTAATAACGGTCGTGTGATGAAAGATATAAATGATCTTAAAAGTATATTCTTTTAAGAATTACTAAAATTACGACTAACAGCTAAAATTGGAATATTTAATTCAAACGTGATATATTAGAACTGGAAGTTCTGAGGGAGAGACAACTGGCCTACTAGGTTAGATATGATGTATTCATGGATGATAAATTACTGTAGGAGATTTTATCATTTTGCAGCCAAGCAAAGAATTTCTCATCTCTAGCGATTTGTAAAATTAATATCGTGGACTTTAAACTTAGATTAACTCTTATATAATGGCATCAAAATATAAGTGGCAACAAATAGTACGTACAAATACAACCATAACATATTCATTGGATATCTTAATCATTGAAGTTATTATGCCTGGTTAAAAAAAAATGATATTATTCATTAATCGAACTATAATAGAGGACCAACAATGGCTGATTCAATCTTTAAAAACATTATTACTCTGCCTTACACTTTTTTTTCCTTTCTGTTACTATTGGGAACAAGTTTTCGTCAGTATACGAATACAGTTACGTTTATGGTTAGCAATGAAAGTAACAAAATACTCATGTCATTTCTCCATATTTAAAAAAGTAAACTCCAAACGGTTTTGATAGACATTACAAAGTCATATAGTAAAGAAGTTACGGCTAATATTACTAGGTTTAACTTCTGACAAAAGTTAAATAAAGTAATTTTTCAAGCACCAGATGTTCCAAGCAAAGTATCAATAATAATCAGTAAGTATTATCTAGAATTGAATAATAAACACTGTAGGAAAGTAAAATGTGTCTAATAATTATTATAAAGAGGAGAAAATGAAATATTTTGATGTCTACTAAATCTGAGAGGAAACAATTAAGGTTAATACAAGTACCTAGGTGAGCTTTTGGTACAAGTCAAATAATCAAACCGAGTCTGACATTAATTAGAATTTATAATTATATTTATAAATTATGTAAGCTTTTTAATCAATATCTGAACTAACAAGTACATGTAATACAGATTTGTTAATTAATTTTGAAATTTTAATATTTTCTTAATAATAACATATAATTTATTTATATAATTTATACTTAATAATTTATCTAAATTAACTATAATTATAAGAGATTCTGATAAAATTACTAAGGTTTCAATATCATTGCAAAGATACAACTCTTTATAGTTATAGCTATCTTTTCCAAAATTCATAGTTGAAGTATATTATTTATATAAATATAGTACATATAATATAGTAATTAGTAATTAATTAGGATATTGTTGGAAATATGGATCCATGGGGATATTTTCGTTAATCTGTTGCATTACGTAGTCATTCTGTAAGAAATCAAAGTCAAATTCAAAATCATTGAACTCCAGAGTTAAACCAATATCATCGAATGGTATATCTTCCTTCTTGACCACAGTAGACTCTGGTGGTGGTATTGGTTGGTATTGGAAGTTAGGGTTGTAATTCATGGGAATTTGTTGAGTTTGTGGAACTGCAACTGGACTTGAAGCTCTAGACAAATCTATAGGAGGCAAAGATATCTGCTGCGATTTTTGGCGTTTGGCATTATTATCTATTGGTGCCAATGAGCTGCTAGTTCTCTTTAGCATGGTTTGATCTAGAGGGCATTTCGAAGAATTATCTGATCTCAGCATTAATTTATTATGATTAATAGGGCATTTGGACATATTGTTTAAAGTATTTTGCATAGGAAAGGCTTGGGAATGGTTTACAGGGCACTTCATACCAGGTAATGACATACTTACTGATCCTGTTGGGTTGTAATTAAAAACGGGACATTTTTTCAAATCTTCTATGTTAGATTTATTTCCCTTATTATCTGTTAAGACGGGGCAATTGGTAGGATTTTCCATCATGGAATTAAATCCCTTAATATTCGCGTGAATGTTTGCATAGTTAATTGAGCTAATTTTTGAAATACTTCTAACAAAAGTTAAGTAAAATCCCCAAAGTTTTAATAATCGAAACGCTTTGTCTTTGTCAACCAAAGAGCTTTTGGTTAACCTGGATAAAGTTCTCTCGATTATTTGCTCAATTTTGCTGATAATAAACCTATCTTTTGCTATATTGTCCACATGCATTCCACCATTAAGCTTTAGGGCCAATTCTTCAATAATTGGGTTCTTTGGGATTCGTAATTCATCATTACAAAATCTGAGAAATAAACCTACTGATATTTGAGTAAACCTGCTTAATAACTCAGTGATAGATAGGAGGATATATTGACAATCTATAAGAGCTGACTCTGATAGTATTATATCCTCTAGCTTTGATATAAAATAATAGCATTGCATAAAGATTTTTGGCAAAAACTCTGAGATAAGACTCTCATCATTTATATCCTCAGCTTGCAAGAAGATGCAATAGGATAAAAAGAATGATAAGTAAGAAAGAAACAAACACAATTCAATGTCTTTTGTTTTATAATTATACCTTGGATTTATTTCCTTAATTGCATCATCACATTTTGTAATAAAACCTCTGATATCCGAAATCAGTGGCTTTGGAGTACAAGGATTCATAATATCACTGTTTAATGTGAAATATATCCTCGATATCAAAAATTGAACTTTAAAGTCAAATATCAAATTCTCAAATTCCTTGGACTTCAATCCTCTCAAGTAGTCAATATGTACACCATGAATTTCAGAAGCTGCTATTTTACCATATAAGTTCTTAATTATACTATAGTAGCGGCCGAGATGCTTGATGGGACTAATGAATTTAAATGTAACAATATTTGCTAACCTAATGATACTATACCATAGATAGCAAAAGTGAGCCTTGAGGTCAGTATTCCTACGCTTGGATTCATTCGAAAAATTGACCATCTTTGGATCTTTCCAGATTTCTAAGGAGTTATCCTCGGATAGAAATGTATTCATCAATAATACAAATAAGCCACTAAAATTAGATTTCGTATTAGGCTTTGATGCTTGCTTTTTATTATTAGCTATTTCTCTGTTTAATAAACCCACACAACAAGTTATGCCTGATAAGGATGGTCTCAATTTATCAACCTTTTGCGATTCATCTTTCAACCCTAAAAGAAACTCCTGTATTATGCCTAGAATATTATTATTTTTATATCCCAGGGTTAAGTACACTATTTCAGCTGGAAATAAAATTTGAAATTGAATAGTTAGATCTGACATCAGATCTAATCTTGCAACCTGTCGTAAAATATCCAAGCTTTCTTCAATTATTAATGCTAACATCGATAAATATATTCCTTGTGAGTTTAACCTGGTTAGTGTTTCATGCTCTTCCACTTTTATTCCAAAAGGTTGGATATTCAATGAAATAGTATCACCGTTCCTTAATATGATCTTCTGGATCTCAGATTTATAAAATTTGAATAGATTTCGTGATTCAATTTCAAATTGATTGCTATTAAAATAAAAATCCATCAAAAAATACAACTGTTTATGGTTAAGCTTATCGTTCCCCCTGCACAAGCAAAGAATGGAATCCCACATATTTTGTAATATGAAAACGGTATCTTTAATCTTGTTTTCGTTATTCCAAGAAATCAGAGAATCTACTGAAACATTTTGTGGTGTATCTTTGAAAGGACACTGTTTGATTATAGGCGTATCCGCCAACTCATTCAGTGACGACACGTATTGAGGTTCCGATGCTGATAATGACAGGGGAGTGCTCTGCAATGTGATAGGTGTATTTTTACTTCCAAATAGAGTCTCTCCATTAGATTTTTGTTTATCTTCAACCATGAAATTAAACCCACACTCAATCACGGGACATTTATTTCTTTGTATTTCGTCTTGTTGACCAGAGGTGCCCAAGGCGTATGTGAAATCTATCTCATTAACTCTGTAATCATTCTTCTTGACTGAGGGGTTCGAATCAATTGGACTTTTGCTCTTCACATTCATTCCACTCTCGAGCTTCATTTCTGACATGTTTTTCTTAAATAAATGATATGCCTTTTGTAAGTTTGTGATCTTATACCATAACTTGGTTAACTGGGGATCTAACTTAATTACATTAATCCAAGAATAAATGTCAATAAACTCATTATTCACGTATTTCGTAGATGCAACAGTATGCTGATTATCGTTTGAGACATCTAAACTCCTAGACGAAATGGATGCTTGTGGGTTTAACTTATCTAATATATACATGCCATCATTCTCTGGGAGATCCCTAGTTATAGTGGACCCACCAGCACTGTTTTTAATTACCTCAAGCTGTTTTTTTAGCTCTTCAATTTCTCTCTTTTGAAGTTCGATTAATTGTTCTTGCACCTGTATCTTTCCATGATCTTGTACAAATCCATCGGAAATGCTCGGTAATCCCTCTTTCAGTGAATTATTATTGTTATTGTTTGCCCAGCTTGGCTCTAAGTACTCACAGAGTTCAGCTACACCGTTACGAATGCAACCACCACATGATGGTCTTCCTTTATCACATTTCACCTTTCTCTTTTTACAATTTAAACATGCTATAGGTACCCTTTTCCGCTGCCTTTGCGGCTTCTTGGGTATTTCATCCATTTAGGATAGTCTAGTTTAGTCTCTGCTGTTGTGTAATGATTGTTATGTGTTACAATAATTATCTTTTACATCAATTACTTGAATGGCTACATTTTTGTTTTTATATGCAGGATTGTGTTTGATTGATTTTGGTACGAATTAAAAGCTCATTAGAATTGAAGATGTAGTAGATATAGACTCAAATAAAATTAGCAATATGTCAGCAGGAATCCCAGTTAGACTATTGAACGAAGCTCAAGGTCATATAATCTCATTGGAGTTGACTACTGGTGATACATATAGAGGAAAACTTTTAGAAAATGAAGATAATATGAATTTATCACTCTACGATGTCATAATTACAAAGGGCAGAACAGGAACCACATCATACATGAATCAGGTATTTGTAAGAGGGTCCATGATTAGGTTCATTACCGTTCCAGATATCTTGAAAAATGCGCCTATGTTTACAATGAAACCGGGTGATAAGCCAAAACCTCCAATTAGAGGACCTCCACCAAAGAAGGCCAAACATTAAAGAATCAATGTGATGGTTCTATTATGATAATTTGATAACTGTGAATTAAATGCCTTTCCTTGATAAAACAGGCTGTTATCAAAGTATATTTTACGACTATTTGACTTCGTTCTTTGTATATTAAATTTTTCACCGCATATTTATAGTCTTGACATGATTCTGATTGTCTATATATTATCTAACGTAATACACAAAAATAATTATTTCATGGTAACTAATTCTTCGGCAGAAGTAGGGTGGATAGCAACACAGTTGTCGAAGTCCTTCTTGGTAGCACCCATCTTGATGGCAACACCAAAACCTTGTAAAATTTCAGCACTAGAATCACCGATAATATGAAGACCAACAACCTTCTCTTCTGGTCCAGCACAAATAATCTTATATAATGTTGGGGATTTCATAGCATCATTATCCATCATTGAATAGTACATACCAGTAAATTTGGATTGGTATACTTTAATGTTGGTTTCACCATATTTTTCTTTAGCATCTTTAGTTGATAACCCAATTGAACCAGCTTCTGGATGTGAGAAAATAACAGATGGAATATTGTTATAATCTAATTTATCTTGTGCATAAGCTTCATCACCAGAAAATAACCTATTAGAGAGCTTACGACCTGCAGCAATAGCAACAGGTGTCAATTCAACGTGTCCAATAACATCACCTAAAGAAAAAATCTTTGGGTTGCTGGATTGTTGATACTCATCGACAATAATTTGGCCCTTTTCATTGAGATCAACTTTAACCTTATCCAAACCAAGTTTGTTGGCTGCCCTTCTACCTATAGTCCATACTAATTCATCAACTTCTAATACTTGGCCATTACCTAAAGATACTTTCTTTTTACCATCTGCAGTAGCCTCAATCTTGGTGACACTACCAGATTGCTTGATAACATTAACCCCTAATCTATCAGAATAATAATCAGTAATTGTATTTTGGATGCTTTCGTCGAATGATCTCAAAACAGTATCACCTCTGATAACTAAGTGGGTTTCAGAACCAACGCTCTTGAAAATACCAGATAATTCAACCCCAATATAACCAGCTCCAACAACCGCAACAGACTTTGGTTGTTTTTCCAATTCGAAAAATCCATCGGAAGTTATACCTAATTCACTACCTTCCACACTTGGAGGAATTATTGGTTCACCACCAGTAGCAATCAAGATTTTATCAGCGGAAAATAAGAACTTTTCGGACTTCTTATAAGTCTTACCTTTATCCAAAAAGGGGATTTCTTGGTCACCAGTTAAAGTGACTTCAACATCACCTTCAGAGTTGGCAAATACACCGTAACCAAAAACATAGTTAACACCTTCCTTTTCTAAGTTTCTTTCGTAAATTCCGTTCAATCTCTTTACGTAAGCATCTCTCTTTTCCTTCAACATTGACCATTGGAAATCACCAAATTCTACTTCATCGTCTGATGTGGATAATCCGTAAGACTTCAATTGGTGTTTCTTATGGGCCAAATCCCCAACATACCACATTATTTTTTTTGGAACACATCCAACATTGACACAAGTACCACCAAATTTGTGGTAATTGGCTTCAATTAATAATACTTTGGCCCCGTACAGAGCAGCACGACGGGCGGAGGCAACTCCACCTGATCCACCGCCAATAACCAAATAATCGAACTTCTGAGATATTTTTTGTACTGGTGACATATTAGTTGATGATTGAGAAAACTGTCTACTGATAGCTTGCAATCTTATAGTGGATTGCTTAAAGGCTAGTTTAGAACTAAACATATATTGTGTTGTAATTACTAACGCAGCTTTTGAGTATAAAAAGTTCCTGTGCGCGCTTACTTATATTAATCACACGGATAGTCACGTTCTATTATACAATTACATTTAATACGTAGGCTCATCTAAATAACTTCATTACTAATTATGTCTTTAGAGGACTCTTCTTTAAGTTTCTGTCGTAAAAATGACATCGCCAAATGTGTGAATTCTTCTGAGTTTTCGTGGCTCTCGTGTCTATCTTCGTAATCTTTGTTTGCAACCATAGGCGAATTGGAAGCTTCGAAGTTTTTCAAATATTCATCATATATAGCATCAAGCTTCTTGTGTGTAAGATTTAGGTATTTATCATAGTCGAGGTTACTTGGGGGCATAGGATCATGTGATTTCTTGTGTTTCCTGTTGTATCCTAAGGTCAAGCTAGAATTTGAATTGAATTTAAGGATCTCTCTAGTCTCTTCAAGAGATATATTATATGCTTTGTCTTCATCTAGTAATTGGCTAATTTCTTCTTTATCTTCATGAAAGACCTTCTGAGTGTTTGAAACATTGTCTAGTGAAGAGTATGATGTGTTGTTCGTAATATATTCCTGGTTGATATTATTGCCATATCCGAAGAGCTTGTGTAAAAGGTCTTTCTTTTGAGATAATTGCACTTTTCTCTTTCCAGCTAACGACAGGTACTGAAGAAAGAGCTGCTCTTGGGTTTCTTGATGATTTTGTCGATATTCCCATAAAAGCTTCCTTTCTTCATCCTCTTGGAATTTATTGTAGACTCTCCTTTGTTTGTCTCTAAATAAATCTAAAATAATTTTAAGTTCTCCATGAGTATATCCCAGAATTGATATAATATCATCATATAGGTCTTCGTTTTGTCTCAAATCTCCCGGAATGGATTCATTATCCTCATTATCAGAATTGTCGCTTGAATTGTCAAATATAAGATTCTTACTAACCTTTTCAGCCGATTCCCAAGCTTTCACCTGGGACTCCTTAATTGCAGGAGGTAAATTATCTGTATGCTGCAAATCAACGCCACTGGAATAATTAGTAAATATTGAATAGTCATATACCGACATGTCAATAGGCTTATGCAAAATAAATCCTTGTGTGCTTTTATTTGGGTGATTTTCATTTACTGAAAGATATTTCCTCTGGGACCCTTGGAGATTTAAAAGCTTATTCTTGATTAATTTCCCTTTATTAGATTTCTTCTCCATTTGAATATTGTTTACCTTAGGTAAATTGTTATTATTATTATTATTATTATTATTGTTGTTGTTGGTGTTAATATTATTACTATTGCTGGGGTTATTATTGGTATTGATATTCTGATTCAACTGTCTTTGTTGCTGAAATCTCCGA
Organism: Schwanniomyces polymorphus var. africanus; assembly: GCA_030563145.1. Classification (NCBI taxonomy): domain Eukaryota; kingdom Fungi; phylum Ascomycota; class Pichiomycetes; order Serinales; family Debaryomycetaceae; genus Schwanniomyces; species Schwanniomyces polymorphus. Next base: position 8,353 of record JAKUBG010000018.1, read on the forward strand.
ATATTATTACTTGGAGTACTCATCATTGATGTTGATGAAGAACTTAGAGTTCTTGTAGTATGCAAATTGGTTGTGTCATATTGGCTAATATAACTCTGATCAGATGTAACTGAATGATTTGATGCAATTCTTCTATTGTTTGACAGAAATCGCTGCAGATTAGAACTCATTGATTGAATTTCTAGCAGACTGTGGGAACTGAATAGCTTGACTTGATATTATTTCCTCTGTTTAAGATATTTCTATTACTACTAATACTTTACTTTTTATCTGAATTTAGTAGAATGTCAAGGTAATTTCTCCCAGATAGTTTTCTGTTATTCTAGAAATACTTTAAATTACCAAAACCAAACCTGATATGGGCTTGTTCTTGAAATATTTACTAAATTTGGTCCGAAGCTAATGCAAACGCTGATTACTTTCTTATCCATCTGTACTAAATAATAATATTAAATCAATACACAAACATAGACTTCCTGATTTGGAAGTTAATGTAATTTCCCTCAATACATGTTATCTGTAATACATCCTTACACCAGTTTGGAATTAGCGCACGACGTAATGATGTTTTGAGCGCTGGTAGATAATTAGTCACGTTTATTTTATTTATTCTAGGGTTTTACCCTCGATTCATTCTATTTTTTGATTTTTCGCACGAACATTGTTTTGTGTAACATTTTTGTAGAATTTTTTCTGTAGACCCAGTCTCGCTCGTCTCAGTATGGTGGATTGTGTGGTAATTTTTCAAACTACTAAAAAATTTTTAAACTTGTCTAATAAGTTATAGCATAGTAATTAAGACAAGATGGCTACTGAATTAACCGTTCAATCTGAAAGAGCTTTCCAAAAGGTTAGTATTAACCATTAAAAATGATATTCGAAGTGTGCAATCTGAACAATAGAACATAGTAGTAAACTTTACTGTTGTCGATAAATTTTTTAAAGATGTTGGATGAGATTTCGTATGACAAATATCAAATGTAGTGAACTAATTGTGATATAATAATGACTGGAATAAAATATATACAAAGTGGCATTTTTATTTGAATTTTCGATGAATATGGATTTTGAAACAGAGCACATTAGACTGATATTAAGATCAATAAAAAAGGATTAATATACTAACATCATTATAGCAACCACACATCTTCACCAACCCAAAGGCTAAGGCTAACAGAAAGACCAAGAGATGGTATAAGGATGTTGGTTTAGGTTTCAAGACCCCAAAGGCCGCTATTGAAGGTTCTTACATTGACAAGAAGTGTCCATTCGTCGGTGACATTTCTATCAGAGGTAAGATCTTAACTGGTACTGTTGTTTCCACCAAAATGCACAGAACTATCATCATCAGAAGAGACTACTTGCACTACGTTCCAAAATATAACAGATACGAAAAGAGACACAAGAACTTAGCTGCTCACGTTTCCCCAGCTTTCCGTGTTCAAGAAGGTGACACTGTTGTTGTTGGTCAATGTAGACCAATCTCCAAGACTGTCAGATTCAACGTCTTAAAGGTTGCTGTTTCTGTTTCTAAGACTAAGCAATTCTCTAAGTTCTAAACAGCTTTATTGAAATAACAACAAAGAAATTATTCTGTATATTTAATTTGTTTATAAAGTGTGTTTATATTTTAGGGTAAGTTTTTCTTTCTTTAATGTTACATTAGTTTAAAAATCATGCCGTAGAATAAATAAGAATTATATTAGAATGATATATCTAAAAACTAATATACGATTTTATTATAAATTTGAAGGAGGTTCTGCCAACTTCACATCTAATTTTTTCTCTCCCCATTCCTTTAATGATTCTAATAATTTGCCTTCATTATGTAACTTAACAAAATCATCTGAGCCACCTCTACTTTCCAACGAACTACCTACTAATACGTTTGGTACAGTTTTTCTTCCAGATACTTCTGTCAAATATGCTTGTAACTCTGCTCCATGCTTATGTTTATCCAATTCCACAATAGCAGGCTCCGGCGTGATTTGGTAATGATCATGTAATAAATTTTTAATATTCTTAGAAAATGGACAATATGATTTGGAAAATACAACCATTGGAGAAATTGCTCTAATTTCTCTGAGTTCAGTCTCCGGATCAAAAGTTGAGCTATCTTTCGGTTTACTAAGATCGTCATCTCTCTCATCATCAGCTATTTTGGCTTCCTTTTCTTCCTTATTTAACTTGGAAAGCTCTTTATTAATAGCTTCATTAACTTTTTCGTCATTCTGGGTATCTATAATATTATTTGCTGTCATTATGACCTGGGATTTATCACCACTGGTATTTAATTCTTCGGTTCTTATTGCTTGTTTGTTAGCTCTAAATAACAAAAATATCAATAAAATAGATAAAATTGAAACTCCTAAGAGCCTGATCTTCTTATGACTTAGCATTTTCTCTTGACTATATATCAGCCCAATACTCTCAAAGACGTTTGGTTTAAAGTACTTAATTTTTAAAACGCGATTTTTTTTTTTGTGATTATCAACCTTTGATATTGCGTGTAATAATACCAGTCCGTAAAGGTACAATTATTTCCCTCTATAATATAGAACACATTAGTATTCAGTGATGATCTTTAGAGTGAATATCGCTATGCCTTTAAAAAAATTTTAATAATGATATATAACTAATTTTATTTTTTGTATGAAAATATCCATAATTTTGCAATTAAAATTACATGAAACCTTTACTATATACTTTCAGAATTATCATACTAACATTAACAAACCTTTATTGACAAATATATTTGTACCATATTATTTATTATTAATAATGTTTAATTCTATTAACTCTATATGCTTTGTTCCACTTTCAACTTATATTTCCTTCCATCTCTATTTTCTCTCTTCTTGATTTCTATATTGTTTCTTACTAATGTAAATTCTGAGAAAAATGATCCCCTAAACTTATCACTAGATATTTGGCTGCGTTCATTTTTAATTTAAGGCACTTGCTAAGAGCTGATAGATCCATAGTTATGGTTTTGGTTACAAAATGACTTAAGTTTTTCAATGACATTCAATGCTGCTAGGAAATATAGAGGAAAATACAAATATTGTGGCCCATGCAGATAAACCTTCATATTTGTGTATTCTTCAAATCAACCATGGGTTATTTTTCATTTCTTTATTACTGTGTCTCATTTCTGTATTATCAAGTGGACAAGAATTAGCGAGATTCAATGTCTATTATACTTTTTAAAACTCGGCTATAGTTTAAATAGTTTTATTCGAAATGGAACAAGATGAAACCCGAAAGAAAAACGAGTTCAGAATTTATTTGTACATGTATCAAAATGAGAGATTCTTTTATGTTATTACTTACGAAACTTCATTAGACTGTATCTTCAAATACTCTAAATCCTTACCAGGATTAGCAAGAATAGCAACCTAGATACAATACAAAAATATCACAATTAATGGTATATATGTTTATCTAATACAATAAGGAAATGAAACAGCGTGAAATTAGATGGAATAGAAATAAAAAACCAAATAATAGAAATGTTTCACTAACATCCACTCAATTTTTTATAGATACAAGTTACTATCGTTAATGAACCCCCGACTTTTTTTTGCTAATGCAATTCTATCTCTAAAACACAACTTTTAATAATGTTCAATGTAAAAATGATCGATATTATTCATAGACAAACAACTCACGTAAGAATATGAAGCTGGGTTAAGCTTCAAATTATCTACTATATATGTCTTAACCAGATATGAACAATGATAAGTTATGAGTTTTTCTCAGAATATCTGAAATTCCAATCAATATATTCCAATCAACATATTCCAATCTGAGAAAGATTGAAAAACTATAGATATTATGTTTCTCTTCAATTGTAACTCAAGAAGGTGGGCTTGGAAAAAATAGTTCACTAGCCTCTATAATCAATAGATAATATACGATTACCGTTACCGTATTAGGAAGACTTCCATCTTAAGATTAAGTCAGCCGTTTAACGGTCTATATATGCAGTACATATTAGAGTTGTCCCCTTCCCCCACGTGGACTCTGAGTCTAAAATTTGATTTTTCCAATTAGATGGATTAAATCATACTTTATCTAACTGTTAAATCATTATGACTTTAACTAATGATAAAAAGAAAAACATATCTTACGCTAAACAAGTATGGTCTGAATTATCTATTACCGACAAACTTTTACCAGTTTTTATAATTTTGGCGATGATATTAGGTATATTATTATCGGTTTATGTGCCTTCATCCAGAAATGCGTTTGATGGTGCTCAAATTGAAGGTGTATCAATCCCACTTGCTGTAGGGCTTATTATCATGATGATACCACCATTATGTAAAGTTGAGTGGGAAAATTTCGTAAATTTTTTTTCGCTGAAGAAGTATTTAAGTCCAATAATAATATCTTTAGTTATAAACTGGATTTTATGTCCCTTTTTGATGTTTGGGTTAGCTTGGATGACCTTATTCGATGAAGAAGAATATAGAATAGGAATAATAATGATAGGAATGGCAAGATGTATTGCTATGGTCTTGGTTTGGAATGATATCTCTGGTGGTGATAGTACTCTTTGCGCAGTTATTGTACTTGTCAATAGCATGCTTCAAATGGTATTGTATGCACCATATCAAATATTTTTTTGTTATGTGATCACTGGTGATTATGGTTCAAGTATGAGTGTTGGTGTGTCATATTCCGTAGTAGCTAGAAGTGTAGCTTTCTTCCTCGGAATACCTCTAGCTGCTGGATTAGTTATTAGGATGATTGGGCGTTATTGCGTTGGACTTGATACTTATAATTCTAAAATCATGCCATACATCGGACCTTGGGCCTTAATTGGATTATTATATACTATAATAGTAATCTTTATTGAAAAGGGGCATGATTTTATTACTCATATCGGATCAGCTTTAAGGTGCTTTGTACCTTTGGTAGTATACTTTTTCATTACATGGTTTGGTGTCTTTTTTTTTATGAGATGGTATTATTCGATGACTTTTAAAAAGCCAGTATCATCTCCTGATGATAACACCGAAGAAAAGAAGTTGTTATGTGGTTGTGATGTAGAAGATGAAGAAAATAAAAATAAATGGACTTCATATTGCTCTGCAAGTTATGAAGAAGTGATTACACAAACATTCACGGCTGCATCGAATAATTTTGAATTAAGTCTTGCTGTTGCTATATCTCTTTATGGTTCAGGAAGCAAGCAGTCAATTGCTGCAACTTTTGGCCCTTTGCTTGAAGTTCCTATATTATTGATGCTTTGTTTCGTTGCCAAATATTTCAGAATAAAATTTCTTTGGAAGACTAAAATTAATTATGAATAGATTCTATCTTCTGAGACTTTGTTAATTATATTTTGGGTATATTTACATATTTCGATAAGAGATCCGATGGGATATTAGTCTATTTTACTAAAGTAAAAAGATTAGCTTCACAGTCTTTCGGAAGGTATAAGTAAACCCTTAAATGATTCTGGAAGTTTAAACCAACCCGAAATTTCACCATCCAAAATAGCAACCTTAATATGCTCATCTAGGTTACTTTCTATATAGTCTTCTATCCGAACTCCGACTATACCAGCCTTATTTTTTGAGCTATTGCAGTGGACTATAATTAGTTCAAGTTTAGGATTTTGTTCCTTCAACTTCAATGACTTCAGATTTAATATTCGAAGCTTTAGTAAGTTTAGCTGAGTTGCTAGAATCCCTAATGAACGCTGTAGAATTGTAGACTCCCTATCATCTCTCAAATCAAGAATGGTTATTGTTTCAGGTTTCTCTTGCAATAATTCCAATACTGCATCAGCAGTCAAGCTGTTTGCAACAATGTTCGATTCATTTGTATGCAAACTCACCCATTCTGTTAATGGATTTGTATTTATAGAATTCATTGCTAATTTTATGATTGAATTATCCGAATGGAAAAAAATTAAGAGAATGCTTCCTATAAATACCCACATGTGGTATGGTACATAATACACTATAATTACGAGTAATGTCTTGGTTAGATAAAAAAAAAATTGTATCGTTCTAACATCTAGAAACTATTACTTTTATATTGTTGAATAGACTAATGAACTAAATATGAAAGAATGTAAAAAAACAACTTTTATAAAAGCCACACTGAACGCAAATATAGATTGTTACTATGTGAAGCCATGACTAAGAACCCATCTTCTCATAGCCTATTCTTCCTTTATATATTTAAACTCAAAATAGGTAAACTTTATATTATGAAAATTATAATGTTAAAATCTTCCCTAAAGCTCACCAATATGCTAAGGATTAACAATATAAACACTTCCCCCAGAGTTTTATTAGTAGTAGTACTAACTTTACGTGGAGTTTTAGGGCAAGATTATACTATTTCTTATCTACCCAATTTGCATCTCCGTTTAAGTATATTATTAAAAATTCTATAAGAACAATTATTGTTCAATATTACTGAGGCATATTGATTACACTCAATTATAAGCACATAATACTATACCTATTATAACGGTGCAACATGACACAAAGAGTGTATACTCAAACATTCTACAAGAAATATTTTTTTACTATCTTCCCCACCGCACACCAAAAAAACTAGCCGGAGAACGGCGTAAAATTTCCGCCAAATAGCCAGCCAAGAAAATCTTTTCTCACTTAAATATTGTGACATTTGACGTTATTTAAGTCAAATGTTTACCCATTTCTAAGTCGATAGGAATTATATCTTATCATTTCCAAGATTCTTAGGATTTTCTATTGTTATTCGGTAGATTACTAATACTAACTAATGGTTATATCTGCATTGTTCTTGCTCTTCTCGTTGACTCTGGTGGGCCAATTACAACTGTACTATTGAAGTGATAGGCCATTGTATACCGGAATTTCCTACTTTTGGAAATATTTGCATCCGTAAACTGATTCATTACATTAAAATTTCGAGCACTGGATTACTCCCCCACTTTTTAGGTACTTGAGTTTGAAAAATTTCATCGATATAGGTTGTAGCAAGATATCATCACTTAAAGAAAATATTTTATTCATTTCTTCATTTATTTGTTTCCTGTTTTTTGTATTTTTTGGAGTCTTTAGTTAGGATAATGCCAAGTGAAGATAAAACCCAATCAATACCAGCTGATAACTTACAGAATATTGTCTCCTATGACAATTTTGAAGAAAAGGCCCAAGAGAAAGGAGTAGATTTATCACTCGATAGTGTAAAGAAGTACTGTATTTCAAGATTCACTGATTTGATTCCAACTAAGGAGTATATGAATCATAACAGGCATTTATTGAATCCAATACCAGCTTTTAAAGCCGTTAGCGGAAAACAGTGGTTATTTATTGGTTGTGGATTTGCTGCTTGGACATGGGATGCTTTTGACTTCTTCACTGTCAATTTAAATATCCATACTTTATCTTTAGACTTTGGAAAGTCAACTTCTGATATTACTTGGGCTGTGACATTAGTCTTAATGTTGAGATCAGTAGGTGCTTTCTTCTTTGGTTTCCTTGGTGATAAATATGGAAACAAATGGCCTTTTGTTGCTAACTTAATTGCTATGATGATTATTCAAATCGGTATTTCTTTTGTTAAAACTTTTAAACAGTTCCTTGCAGTTCGTGCTCTTTTTGGTATAGTTATGGGTGGTGTTTATGGTAATGCTACTGCTCTTTCTCTTGATGATTGTCCAATCGAGGCTAGAGGTATTGTTTCAGGTCTATTACAACAAGGTTATGCATTTGGTTACTTATTAGCAGTTATTTTCACAAGAGCTATTGCTGATAATACTTCTCATCAATGGAGAGCCTGTTACTGGTTCGCTGCAGGTGTCACCTTTTTAATTACAGTATCCAGAATTCTTCTTCCACAAACGGAATCTTTCGTCAGAAAGCGATTAGAAGAAGATTTACAAAGACAAGCGGGAATCGTACCTATATCATTTGGCCAAAAGGCAAAAGGTGCCTTGAAGGGATATTGGTTGATGATGATTTACATGGTTTTATTGATGGCTGGTTTCAATTTTATGTCTCATGGCTCTCAGGATTTATTTCCAACATATTTGACTAACCAATTAGGATTTGGTACTAACAGATCGACAGTTACTAACTGTGTAGCCAATTTGGGTGCTCTTAGTGGTGGTATCGTAATTGGGCATATTTCTAATTTTGCAGGAAGAAGATTATGCATCATGCTCTGCTGTATTTTAGGAGGAGCTTTGATCTACCCATGGGCATTTGTTCACACAAATGCAATCAACGCCAGTGTTTTCTTCCTTCAATTTGCTGTCCAAGGTGCTTTTGGTGCAGTTCCAGCTCACTTGACTGAGTTGGCACACCCTGATTTCAAATCATTTATCGTTGGTCTTTCATACCAATTAGGTAACTTGGCATCTTCTGCTTCCTCCACTATTGAGTCCACTATCGGTGCTAGATTTCCTCTCACTAATGAAAAAGGTGATATAATTTACAACTATGGTAAAGTCATGGCTATTTTGATGGGAGCAGTTTTTGGATATGTTCTTTTAGTTACATTTATTGGACCTGAACGTAGGGAGTTCAATGATGACCAATATGATGAAAATTCGCTTCAAAAAGTTATAACTGAAACAAAGAGAGATTTTATGCATAACGATGACTCCGTATAATATTATTTCACCATAACTTGTAATACTTAATACCTTCTCTGTAAATTATGTTATTTTTTATCAAATAATAAATATGAATAAATTTTGAATATCACATAAAAACTAGTATCTATGTGTTTTTTAGTACTTATGAATCTATTACTTATGGGAATTCTGACTCTTCGGATGAAAAAAAAATGATTTTCCTGGTTTACTTAGTTTAAACTCCCAAAATCAACGGGAATACCCGTGTTCTATTGTGATGAAATGGCTTAAGGCGGCTTATGAAGCAAATAAATGGCGTAATTTTAACTACAATATATCATTCATGTTAAACAATAATTTAACGGTATAATTTTTTATTATTTTACTACCTTTTGGACGATGAGACAAGAAATCCAATAAAGCCTGCATTATTGACATCTCCTGGTAATTTTCGACACCTTTGCATTTCGTTTATTACTAAACTGGGAATATTATACAGTAGCTCAAAAATGCTTATATAACGGTAATTTCCTTCAAACAGCCCCGTGGCAGGGTTTTATTACTGCAAAATCCAAAGTGCATACTTAAAATCAACCCTCATATTACGCCTTCTTCAATTAGCCCTGTTATTATTGATGTTATTCTAATCACAATATATTGTATTGTTATAGTAGACTGTGCTTATCTGTGATATCATTCGAGTTTCCAGAACATATTCTTTAACCGTTTCTCTGCAAAGTATTACTACTAACTCGGTAACCATTCGTGTGAAGGTGTTCCAATCTCATCCCGTAAATAGCACACGTGGGTGCGATATCAATTTCACAATAGTGCTGGCGAAGTATTTCGCAGTCGAAACTTATCAGGTGCACGTAAAACGTGGGCCTCGCAGAGGTTGCGAAATTCTTTTCTACACGTGGGACCATACTCAAAGTAGCTTGGCAAGACTTTCTCTCTCATTCCAAGACAAATATTAGTCAATTCACTAGCAATGTTACTATTCTTACATCATGACACTATATGTAAAGAAGGAGCCAAGTATATGTCATAAGTTTAACTATAACAGGGGGGAAAAAATGTTATCAACTCGTAAGACTATTGGAGTTAACGTAGTTTGTAGGAAATTAGACGCATGGTCAGGATTATTGTCCAATAAACGCACATAATTTCCCGTAACTAAGATTAATTTGGAACTATATGTAGCTCTTCTGCTAATATAGCGGATTATTCGATTTTCTTTTTCACTTGATACGGCATTTGACGCACAGTGAGACCATATCTAATATCATTTCCTTTCCCACGAGACCTTAATTTAAATCATGTAATAACTAAGAAAAATAATTAACAATATATAAATATATTAGAAATTTCCCTTCAAAGTAAAAGTTTTCAAATCAGTTTATTCACAACGAAAACCTTCAGAAACTCAAATAATATACAATGAGTGATATTCAAGAAAACATCCCAAAGGTTGTTGAGAACACTAGTGGTGGTAAGACTGCTTTCAAAGATTATCTTGCTAAATTTGCTGATGTCGAAGATCCATTAGAAAGAAGAAGATTAGCATTAGAAGAAATTGACAATGCTGGTTTCGGATGGACTCAAGTTAAGATGATTTTGATTGCCGGTGTCGGTTTCATGACCGATGCTTACGATATTTTATCCATTTCCTTATCTGTTTCTGTTATGACTTACGTTTACTGGGGTGGAAGTATGCCATCCTCTACATCCACTTTAATTAAGGTTTCTACTTCTGTTGGTACCGTTATTGGTCAAAGTACATTCGGTTTCTTAGGTGATTATCTTGGAAGAAAGAAAATTTACGGTCTTGAATTGATTATCATTATCTGTGCTACTATCATGCAATGTATACTAGGAGAATCGCCAGCCGTTGATTTCACAGCTATTTTTGTTGTATTGAGAATTGTGCAAGGTATTGGTATTGGTGGTGATTATCCATTATCATCTATTATTTCATCAGAATTTTCCACCACCAAGTGGAGAGGTGCCATCATGGGTGCTGTCTTCTCTAACCAAGGTCTCGGTCAATTATTATGTGGTATTGTTGCCATTATTGCTATTGCTGGTTACAAAGATGACTTAGTCTTTGCTAAAAACGCAGCTGAATGTACTGGTAAATGTATTAAGGCCTGTGACCAAATTTGGAGAATCATCATTGGTTTCGGTTGTGTTCCAGGTGTAATCGCTTTATACTACAGATTAACTATCGCTGAATCCCCAAGATACGCTTTAGATGTTAGCGAACTTAACGATATTGAAAAGGTTGCTGTTGTTGAAGTTGTTGTTGACGAAGAAGCTCATGACATTACTCCTCCACAAGCTTCCTGGTCCGATTTCTACTCTCACTTCAGTCAATGGAAGCATGGTAAAATTTTAATTGGTACTGCTCTCTCCTGGTTCATGTTGGATATTGCTTTCTACGGTTTAGGTTTAAATCAAACCGTTATCTTGCAAACTATTGGTTACGCTTCCTCTGAAAACATCTACAAAAAACTTTATGATACTGCTGCTGGTAACTTGATTTTGGTCTGTGCTGGTGCTTTACCAGGTTACTGGTTCGCTGTCGCTACTATTGATACTGTTGGTAGAAAGACTCTTCAAATCGGTGGTTTCATAATCTTAACAATTATCTTCTGTATTATTGGATTTGCTTACCACAAGATTGGTGAACATGGTTTATTAGCTTTATACGTTTTGGCTCAATTCTTCGAAAACTGGGGTCCAAACACTACTACCTTCGTTGTTCCAGGTGAATGTTACCCAACTAGATACAGATCCACTGCTCATGGTCTTTCTGCTGCTACTGGTAAAGTTGGTGCTATTATTGCCCAAACCTGTATTGGTACCTTAATTAACCACGGTTGTGCTCCAGATAACAAGAACTGTTTCTTACCTCACGTCATGGAAATTTTCGCCTTATTCATGCTTATTGGTATTTTCACCTCCTTATTAATTCCAGAAACTAAGAGAAAGACATTAGAAGAGATCAGTGAAATTTACCACGGTGAAGTCGATCCATCCAAATTAAATAAGACCAGATATGCCATCGTTAACGATTCTGCTGATTCTGACTTAAAGCATTAAGTTAATCATAATTAAGCTCTTTCACTTCATTCAAAACACTAGTTGAATAATATATATATATGTATATTCATTTTATAATCTTATAATAAATTAATTGGTTTAAAATATTTTGCACTCATTCTTATCTTCTGTCCTGATTAGGAAGTGGAGTTCAAATCTTATTTCGGTTCATAAAATTTCAGGTTCTCATTAAAGTAATCTTGATGGGGGGTGATGATAAGTGATTATATTAAGTCAAATAAGTTCAAGAAACATCTAGTTAATTGGATATGTGTGGTGGTGCTTTTGGCATACTTTTTCCTTGTAGCAGAGAAAGCTTCACCGTTTAATAGAGAGTTTTCATTGAGTGATTTAGGAATATCACATCCTTTTGCTACTATAGAAAGGATAACTGACAATCAGTTATATGGATTGTCGATAATTCTTGCGACGGTGTTGATTACATTGGTATCATTGGTACACTATTCGGAACAGTACTACAAAATTCATTTTATCCAAATTTCATTATTGGGATTATGGCTTACGTTTTCCATCACTTGTGTATTTACTGATATTTTGAAGGTATGGATTGGAAGACCAAGACCAGATTTCCTTGCAAGATGTGGTCCGAAGTTGGGCTCCCCAATGGATGAGTTGGTGGATATCAGTGTGTGTTCTGCTCCTCTCGGAGATATGTACTTAAAAGACGGAATGAAATCGTGTCCTTCTGGACACTCATCGGTGGGGTTCAGTTGTTTAGGATATTTAAGTCTCTGGCTCTACGGTCAATTGAAAGCTTTCCATAGAAGACAGCCTATATTTAAGGCACTTTTTGCGTCGTTACCGTTGGTTTTAGCTACCTACATTGCCTTAAGCAGATTACAAGATTATCGTCATCATTTATCGGATATCATTCTCGGTTCAACGTTGGGTTTAGCCATTGCTATTGCTATATACCACAGATTTTTCAATAATCTCTGGGATCAAGATTGCGATAACGTCATAGATAGTTCTGATGAACAAGTGTTACCAAATTAGATAAAATATATATACGTTCTACGTTGCGATAGAAATCAAATAAAATCTACAGATAATTCAATTAACGTTTAAAAGCCGTTTATTAACTTAATGTCCGTTGAGGACGCCCTAATTAATGCAATAAAAAACTCTATCCTATATCAGTCTTCTAAAATAAAAAAAATTGGAATAAAAATAAATTAAAAATTGGAAATAAAGCCCACCTTAATACTTTTAAGCTTCATAATACGAAGCATTTAAAAAAAATGTTTATTAATATCAACGAGTTGAGCGTTGACAAATCTAAATCGAGTCATTACATTAATCATTAAGCATAGTAATTATGATATTTCTGAGGATTAACTTAGAAGGTTAATTCCTTTGGTTTTTCCCATGGGTTTTCTTGGTTGGTGAAGTGACCGTATGAGGCAGTCTTGAAGTAGATTGGTCTAGCTAAGTCTAATTCCTTGACAATGACACCTGGTCTTAAGTCGAAGTTCTTCTTGATAATAGCAACCAATTCTTCAGAGGAGTACTTGGAAGTACCGTAAGTGTCGACGTGGATGGACAATGGTTCAGCAACACCGATAGCGTAAGAGAATTGAACTAAAGCTCTTCTAGCTAAGCCAGCGTTGACTAAGGACTTGGCGACCCATCTAGCGGCGTAAGCAGCAGATCTATCGACCTTGGAGAAATCCTTACCGGAGAAAGCACCACCACCGTGAGCACCCCAACCACCGTAGGTGTCGACAATGATCTTTCTACCAGTCAAACCAGCGTCACCTTGTGGACCACCGATGACGAATCTACCAGATGGTTGAATGTGGTAAACAGTCTTGTCATCCAACAAGTGAGCTGGAATGACCTTCTTGATGATCTTTTCCTTAATTTCGCTTCTTAAGTCTTCAGTAGAGATGTCGTCAGAGTGTTGAGTGGAGATAACAATGGTGTCGACTCTTAATGGAATAACAGCACCGTTGTCGTTTTGGTATTCAATGGTGACTTGAGTCTTAGTATCTGGTCTTAACCAGTCTAAAGAACCGTCTCTTCTGGCAGCAGCTAAAGCAGCGTTCAACTTGTGAGATAATAAGACAGTTAATGGCAACTTTTCTTCAGTTTCATCAGTAGCGTAACCAAACATAATACCTTGATCACCGGCACCCAATTCTTCTAAAGCCTTTTCGTAGTGTAAACCTTGAGCAATATCTGGAGATTGTTGTTCAATTGCAACTAAGACGTTACAAGTCTTGTAGTCGAAACCCTTTTCACTGTGGTCGTAACCAATGTGCTTGATGGTGTCTCTGATGATCTTTTGGTAGTCCAACTTGGCTCTGGTGGTAATTTCACCGAAAACCATGATCATACCGGTCTTAGCAGCGGTTTCACAAGCAACCTTGGATAATGGATCTTCAGCTAAACAAGCATCTAAGATAGCATCGGAGACTTGATCACAAATCTTATCTGGGTGACCTTCACCAACGGATTCAGAAGTGAAAAGGAATTTTTCTGGAGCGGCAGACATTCTACTATAACTTTTGGAATAGACTATTGAAAAGAAGCTTTAATTGAATAGACTTGGGAAAAGTGTCAATAAATAAATAAATATTGATGAAAATTTTATAGTCGAAGCCACAGCTCGATCAACGGTTTGGCCAAAAAAAAAAAAATTTACAAGATAACGTGACTAATATTGCATGTGATATTTCCTAACTGGTGGGTGGGTGCTCGTTCCTTATACGAGCACCTGTTTGTAACGCGCACGTTTTAGGAATTTGGCGGTTATATAAGAAATTCACCGATGAGGCGGTTAAAATCTCCTATCGTGGGAATCGTGGGACCAATTTAAAGATATGGGCAATCGTGGGAGGATTGTAAGAAACGATGGAATATCATTGGATATAATTGGATGATTATGTCTTGAATAATATCTTTTTTTGTTGTAGGAGAATTGAGACACAATTAGTAGTAATTCAAATTACTGTATATCGTATAATCTGTATTAGTAAATTGTGCATATAGGAATATGTATTTAAGAATGTTAAACTGTAAACTGTAGAAAGACTAAATCGCTGCAATTTACAGTTAAAGTTGATGGGGTGTATTTTTGAACGACATTTTGCAAATTTTAAACAGAATGTCGTAACAGGAACATGTGCATTATCGGATATCAGGACTTTACAGCAATATAAGTGCTCTTTTATATTCCGAAATAAATAAATACGAACTGGGTTTGATTAAATTATATCATTTATATTCCTATTCAAACTACATGTTTGGAATTGTCCATACCAAGGGTTCAGATTATTTCAAACCTTAAGCAAGAATACTTTTATACCAAATTTGAAAACTACTCATACCATCAGTAACAATACCTCAAACTATTTTCAAAAATTTTCATACTATTATGTGGAATACTAGCCACACCCCCTAATCTATATTAAATTTACGCCTAAAGCTGATGTTTCTAATATCTTTAAAAATATATCCTTCCTCCAATCTCTTTTCTTCTTTATTACCTACCTAGATCGCTTGCCTTTCTAAGCATAACTTAAAATTCTCTGAACTATGCTTAAAAATCCTTGAAAGCTTTCGATCGATATTTGGCTACATGCTTCTTTAACTTGAGGAGTTAACTTGCTTCGAACTGTTAACTCCATTGTCTTAACTTTTGATTTACAGACAGACCAAAATTCTTCAATTGCATTCAATGCAGGTGAATATGGAGGTAAGTAAATTAATTGAAGTCCATTATTTGAAGCCAAGGTTGATATATCTTCATGTTTGTGGATTCTTGCAATATCGACAATAAGATATTGCATTTCTTTGAGTTCTTCATTACTCTTAATCTCTTCGATAACCGAGTGAATAAAGTTAAAGAAATGATTCGTTGTAGTACCTATTGTAGTCTTAGTAGACCCTGGTAATTTTCTTTTCTTGTTTGTAGTGGTCGCTGCACTCTTTACTTTTAAACTAATAGGGCCCTTTGCACAAATTGCTCCCAAAAATGAAATATTTATTCCCCTTGTTACAGGAACAACTTTGGTGGCTTTTTCTCCTTTCATTGCCCAGCCACCTCTCTCCTCATGCCTATATTGAAACCAGCTTCATCAATGAAATCACAATTTTTCAGAAAATCAAGAATCAGTTTCGACCTTTCCGCACATTCAAGTCGTTCATTAATTGTCTTTTCCAGTACTCTTGCAGATGGAACTAATGAAATTCTTTTAAAGTTTAACTTACATACCTTTCTTGTACTAATTGGAATACCGATAAGGTCACAATATTGTTGCTCATTGGCTTTCCTTTTCCAAGTATAAGCTGTTTGCTTAGGAATTCCAAGGATATTTGCAGCCAGATAAGCGGAAAACCCCTCCTCGACAGTCATTTCATGGAATTTTTGCTTAATTTCAAAAGAATATCTAAGGCATTTTCTTTTTGGCTTTTCTTGATTAGTTTCAATTTCCATAATAGACTTTTCGTTGGAATCCCTTATCTCTTTTTTTAGTTTTTCTCTACAATCTTTGGTCATCATTGTGAAGTCTCTAAAACTCATACAAGATTCCAAAGGTGCACCTACGTTGTCTACATATAATGTCATTAGTTTCCTACCTTTGCTATCAAATAAGTGGCCTAGGCCATCTTCGATGATAAAGTTATCTTTAGGTTCAGTACTCATATTTATTTTCAACTGGCAGTCTGCTTGAAATACTTAGTTGGAGCAATTTGAGCACTGATTTGGCGGTTTATGATCATCATGATAACTTTTTTGTACTTTTATCAGGTGTCGGTGTCATAGAAAATGAAACCAATGGCAACGCAAATGGTTCTGCAAAGGGTATCCATAAGACCAAGCCTACAACAACTTACGAATTAACTTCCTACAATCAATTAGTGCTCACCTATAAAGACTTCAGTCCCGAGAAGAATGAGGTGGCTGCCATGAAGTGGTTGAATGTAGAAAAAAGCAGTATTGTTCCAAAACCTGCTACCTTAGTCGCTAGTGGGGTTGAGAACTGTGCTTACCAGAATGGAGTTCTACTGCATCAATCTCATGGGGCATGCCACCCTATTCCCAGCCAGCAAGCATGCGTGGTTCTACGTAAGAATGGGGAATTAACTTTGTATTACCAAGGTGAACATCGAGTTGATTACTACAAAATAACTCACAAAATCGAAGGCATAGAACTTTACTTCTGTGCATAATTTTTAAAATTCAAATAAATTCATTTTCCTACTGAGGGATATAAAACTATAACAAAACAGCAATTGCAGCAGCAATAGCAAACGTAGAACCAGTCATAACACCAGCACTACCTTCTTCTACCTTAGGAACGGTCGAAGTTTGAAGTGCAGCACTAGATGATTGCACTTCCATTGAGGATGCAGGAGCCGCAGATGAAGTGGTTGTTTCAGTACTGCTAGAACTTCCAAGTTCCTTAGCAGCAATCTTGATAGGAGTACATTGACCTTGAGAGTCAGTGAACATGATAGCATACTGGTTAGCGGTGTGCGAGTATTGATATGGGTCGTTAACATTAAGACATGCGTACCATTGATCAGTACCGTTAATAGTAAGGTATCCTTTATCAAATGAAAAATTTCCCGGATAAAGAACGCCGCTCTCCAAAAAGTCACTATAAACAGAAAACTTCCATTCATAAACATCGGTATAATTGGGAACGTATTGGGTCACATATTCACTAGAGGTATTATAGTCAACGGTGAGTGGTGCATCACCAAGGGCGAACAAGTAGTTAATACCTGCTCCCTCGTGCCAACTAGCAACACCAGTTGGGATATTGTCGACTCCTTCTACAGTGAGGTTATATTGGGTAGCCAATGCTGAAGCCAAAGTAGCTGCAAGTGCCAAAACGAATTTCATAGCGAATGTGAAAATATGTTCTGTTTGATACTGGGTTTGTGGAAAATAACCATCATTTATAGATGAGGAGTAGTCTCACAGTTGCCTATTTGGATAAATTGTTGTTGTGTGCTAATTTTACATTGCATGTTGCATGTAATATTTAGTGCTTCTGGGTTTTCTAGGAAAATAACCATCATTTATAGATGAGGAGTAGTCTCACAGTTGCCTAATTGGATAAATTGTTGTTGTGTGCTAATTTTACATTGCATGTTGCATGTAATATTTAGTGCTTCTGGGTTTTCTAGGAAAATAACCATCATTTATAGATGAGGAGTAGTCTCACAGTTGCCTAATTGGATAAATTGTTGTTGTGTGCTAATTTTACATTGCATGTTGCATGTAATATTTAGTGCTTCTGGGTTTTCTAGGAAAATAACCATCATTTATAGATGAGGAGTAGTCTCACAGTGGCCTAATTGGATAAATTGTTGTTGTGTGCTAATTTTACATTGCATGTTGCATGTAATATTTAGTGCTTCTGGGTTTTCTAGGAAAATAAAGATATTGGGCCTCCAACAAAAATTGGAGAGTTAATGTTAATGTTTAGTCCGGGAGGGGTATATATAATATTAAAAGCGGCAGATTACAAGTATCGTTTTCAGGGTCAAATATTTTAAATAAATTCAGAAAAATATTATGACGTATTGTAGTGACCCATTATATGCGTCCTTCATTTAACCCCCTTTATGTTTTTATGCACAAAATTGCCTATCAGTTACAACATTCTGAAGTGCGGCTTTCAATCCTCACACATACTACATTTAAGGGACCAGTCGCCTAACTTTTTATCGATCTTTAAGGGCAACATATTAACTTCTTAAAATGAATAAGTACGAAATTGCTCAAGGAAGTTTGTTACTTATAATATTTATCAACATGATTGCATTAACACTTTTAAGTAAAATTGTTTTAGATTTCAAGAAGCTTTCGTCAATCGTGGATATTCTTAGTGGTGAGAATCAAAAAGTTAGTCTGAAAAGTTAAACTACTTGGAGATGATGAATGGTTTCCGTGGTCTAGTTTATAGATTAAGAAATTAGCTATTGTTCTGGTCATACTCACCATCAAATCTGTAGTTTTGGTGGATACATTGTCGGAAACATATATATTCCCCTTGTGATACTTTTGATATCTTGGGTGGAGATTAACACTTTCAGTATCAATGTTGATTAATTGTTTGATTTAAAAATGTTCATATGAGGTTATATTATATATATATAGGTATATTAATCACCGTTAACAGCCTTAAAAGATTGTCTAGTAGGAAATCTACCTAACCAACTCTTACAACTATCTAAAGTAGATAGAGACAGATTTTTATGTATAGTCATTTTGACAAATAAAAAGTCATAATGCTCATTAAATAGTAGCTTTCTACCATACAAGCTTTTCACATTTTATTGAACTGTATTGCTCAAAGAAGTGCTAGTAGATCAAACAACCTTTGATTGACTTCAAGGATCTAACTTCGATTGCAATTTTTTGGTGAGAATGAGGATATCAAGACTACCTGGTGTCTCAACTTATTTTTACTTTTTCTCAGACTAGTTAGACTAATCTTCGGATTTAAGCACTTTTGGCCGATGCATTGAACTAGGGCTAATATCAAATCTTAATATCTAAGCATGACTATGAGGTTTTTATCATGACGCATTCTATTGTCGTATCGGCAATTGCTGATTAATGTTTGACTTAAATTTCTTTTGAAAAGTTAAAAATTGCTATGGAGTTAATTTCACTTATTGCCGCACTATTTGTATTAAAAAGCCTCCTTTTTAAGAAAAATATTGTTTATGTTCAAGGTGCCGAGATTTTTTTACTATCTGTCAGTTCCAAGAATATTGTCTAAAGATGACTTCAACATCGTTTAACAATTGTCGAAGTGCCCTCTAATTATATATTGTGTCTTTACGATAAATAAGAAACGTACCCACCAAAATATATATTCTACGCAAATTTAATAAATTAACAGTATGAGCCTCGATCACAATAATTGAATATGATGCAATAGACTAAGGGGAACCATCATGTCTTTTAATTTTAGTTTGCTACTAAATTACCCTTTGAAGTCAAGTTTACCCAACAAGTACTCTCTAAAGCCCAGTTTACTCCGCAATAGATTCCTAAAGACCACTTTTAACAACCCAGTCTTACTACTCCTTCAAAAAGGCAATTATCTCTAGAATGGCCCCCTTAATTTCCAATTTTCCCCTCAAGGTTTCTACGTCCAAAGTGTTTTCCGTGAGCTTGAAACTATAAATACAAACTGTAGCACACTTTCTTATTTATTATAATGCTGATTGCCCGTTATCTAATATATTATTATGCTGTCTGATAGAGCGGCTTCTGTATGCAAATAGTGCTTAAATAAACCTCTAATTACTTTTCACCGGAACTTCATTCTGAGCTTTATTACAAGCTACCCTCGGGATTGTTCCTACCAAGGGTTCGGAATATTTCAAACCATAAGCAAGAATAGTTTTATTACCAGAATCAAAAAGCTTCAGTTTAGGTATTGATCATAATGAAGTCATATTGCTGAATATAAATTTTCATTTAAGGCAAATTTTCTTTAATAGACTGTGGCTTTTCTGATGCAAAAACCTTGAATCAGTAAAATGAGATATTTGTCTTGATGAAATATTTGATACTTGAGGTTGTAAAGGAGAGATAGGCAGAAATGTATAGAATTATAGTAATTTGCCAAATTTATTCCACAGTGTAGATACCTTTTCCGTAAATCTTAATATCTACCATATAGTCAGTGATACTAATCTTTCATATAATTTAAATCTGAACCAGTAATTGGTAAAACTAAAAAGAGAGATACAAAAGATGAAAAAATATTCAAATTATATTGGCACAATTCTATGCTAAAGCACAATGCTTCACATCTCAGAATAGTACGTCTCCGCTCGATGAAGATTGCATAAAATTGTGGTATTTGATTTTGCAACAATTCATATTTTATGTGTTGCATATACTTTATTGTACTTAAAATTTATGAAGATAAGCCGGAGACTTGTTCCTAATTGCAAACTAGCAATTTATTAAATAAAGGTTTGATTTACTTTTGGTAGTGATAAATTGCTATTCTTATTGAAGTATACTGGTTTTAGTCTCAACGTTTTTGGTTCTTGGTTCTTAGCTCGAATCAAATAAATGAACTAACAGATAAGTTATAAAGCTACGAATTAAATTCTAATAAGGTAAATATGCTTCAATTAACTTGAATTATAGATATTGGTCACATTAGAGGAGTTAAGACCCTTCTATACTATGACACAAAACTAAATGACTTATAATATGGAGTTAGTACTGTATACTGTAAAGAAATACTGCAATTTTTATATCAACTTCTACACGTTAATTATTTGGTTACACAAAACGCGAAAGGACGCGATAGTTACTTGCAACAATTTTTGCTAGTATATAACTCATTAGTAGCTAGTTAACACACAAAAGATCTTAATATATAGATAATGGATCTTTTAGACAGCATTGAAGACTCTTCAAAGGGTAAATATAAAGGTCTTGGTGTTGATACGAATGTTCGGAATGACTTATCCGACAACGACTCTGACAAAGATCAAACCCAAGGGCTATTGGGTATGACATTCGATATGAGCAAAGTTACTAATGCTTTTAGCAAAGCCCATACCGATATCAGTATTCTTGATAGAGTTAGAAGACGTCTCTACGGAGGAGATCAACAAGCGGAGCAGGAATTCGGTGAGGTGGATACTCAAGTTGTATCGGATCTTCCATTCAAGGACTCAATATTAAGTACAAGTAACCCAGTTAACGAAGAACCCACGCAAGTCGTTCAAAAGCTTCCCCAGCTTGAAATAGATGAAGATGATTTTTTACCTACTCAGCCACAGGAGCCAGAACAGTCAACAAATGAAACTCAGATAATAGTCGATAGCACTCGTGAACGATTCGATTTGGATATAACTCAAAAGATAAAAGATAAAACACAAACAATACTGGAATCAGGTTTTCACCTGCCTCCTTCTCTCAATACTAACCCATTGGTTGAACTTTCGAATGAGGAACGTGAAAAGAGAATAGAAGAAATTGCTGCACGTAAAAGACAAGAAAGACTTGAAAGGGAAAAACAACAGGAAGAATTGGAAGCAGATATATCGCGTGAGACATTAACTGATGAAGAGAATGACTTGTTAGATTTATCGAAAGATACAGTGGTTTCTTCTGGTCGTCAGACTGATCATACATCCAAGGAATTAAAAGAAGCTGAAGAATTTATTAATATCCAAAAAAGAGAAAGGGTAATTCAACCAGAATTTAATAAGAAAGTCATATTCACAAAGGAGAAATTGTTATTGGCATTTGAAGATGACTCATCTGATAATGAACCTACTTCTGAGCTTGGGTTGAATAACATGAAGTCAAGTCCAGTGACATCACCTGTCAAGTATGGTGCCAATAAACCAGCTACCCCCTTCTCCGACTCCGAAGCTGAAGAAGAAATTAATGTCTTGGACTTAATTAAAACGAATCCAGTTAGAAGGAATTCAATCTTGCCTAAAACTCAGGGAAAGAACCCCATTGAAGCTTACGCCCATAATCTCAAGCGTCAAATATCTTCTTCTCCGAGAAATGAATCTGAGGATAAGGAAGTTCTAATTCAGTTGGATTCAGATCTGGAGCTGGAATATAAATCGCCATCTTCAAACGTTGGCAGCTTGCATAAAATCCCTGAACTATCGAAAGATGAAGTTTTGGCAATTAGACAAAAATTCTCTAAGAAAAAGCTTGATAATAATTGTAATGTAATGTCTAAATTGCCAAAAAATGTTAGGAATATCATGTCCTCAAACAATCGTCGTGGAAGTAGTAGTTTCTTGACAAATCTAAGAAAAGCTAATGTACATCAATTGCAAACGTATAAATTATCTAATCCTGATCAAGAAATATTGGAGGAAATGGAAAAAGAAGAAGAAATTATGGGTTCCCTTTTGGAAAGAGAATTTGAAAGAACAAGGAATATTAGAAAAAGAGAGAAACTTAAGGAGAGAGCTGCTGCTGCATTATTAGGAAAAAATGACAATTTGAACGAGCTTGAATTTGAGAACGAATTTGATAATGAATCTGAAGTAGAAGAGGTTCCTGATAGTGAAATTGAAGAAAGTGGCCATGAATCATATGATTCTTCAGGAGAACAGGAAATGTTAGAGGAGAGTAATGTGATAGATACTAATCGTGAAGATAACATAAAAAAGCCGAAAAAGAGGTCAAAGAGAATGATATTATCAGAAAGTGAAGATGAAGTTACTAATGAATTACCTGTTACAGAAGATGTTCCAAAAGGTATATTTGATGATTTATCTAGTAGTAAAAGACATGATGACAGCTATATGTTTGGGGCAAGTGAGCCTGAAAACAAGGATAGCTTGGCTAATGATGGCCATATTACGACAGTCAGTTCACAAAACAACAATACAGAGAATCAAGTTGCTTTTGATGATTTGTATAGAGATAACGTCAACTTGCACAACAAGCAATTTCAATCTATTAACTTCGTTGGAAATGATGATGATGAAAACTTGTTCCAAAATTTAAAATCTAGGAATATCGAAGCAATGAATCAAACCCAAAATAGTTTTCAGGAAGCATATATTTCTGATAATGCAAGGGAATTACCTTCTTTTGTAGATATCACCCAGTCAGCTATCCTTCCAACTCCTACGCAAGTTGACGGAGAGCCAACTCCAACATTAAAAGACAATACCATAGATGATGTCAATGAGGAGCCAGTCAATCCTTCTAATGTAGATAAGGGTAGGATTTCTATTAGAAAGAATAATATTGGTATTCAAAGTGACGAAGAGGAGGAAGAAGAAGAAGAGTTGGAAGACCCAGAGGTTATTAAACAAAGAATTGCTGATTACGAAAGGAAAATTAGACAAAAGGAACTCAAAGCTCGTAAAAGACGTAAAGAATTGGAACGTAAAGGTATAAAAAATATTATAGAAGGTGAGGCAGAAGAATCAGAAGATGAATGGAAAGGGCTTGGTGGGGTAGATGATGATTTATCTGATGATCAAGCTAACTCAGAAGATGAAAGAATGATCGACAATAATTTCAATATTGACTTAAAAAATGATGAAATTAGAAAGAAATTTATGGCTGAATATCAAATCAAAGACCAAAAGGAATTGGAAAAGTTATTAGATGATATCAAAAATCATAGATTAACAAAGAGAGCTCGTGCTAATGGTTTAGATATTGAGTTAAGTGACGAAGAAGATAGCTTGTTGATGAAATATAGACACCAGAAGCTTAAGGAGCAAAATGAAAGGTTAGCGGCCAATAAACGCTTGAATGCTTTATCCAAGGACGACAAATCTAAAGCTTTTTTTGCATCAATTCAAGATTCTACACTGTTTATAAAGATCGATGATGAGGCCGATGCTGGTACTGATGTTGATGAAGTTGAGAAAAAGACAACAAGAGAAGTTAACTCTGAAGTTGAAGATGAAATACAAACAGATAACGATGACAAAAATTCTGATATTGGGAGAAATGAAACAAAAAAGACGATAAGAATTGAGGAATCCTTTGTTCAAAAGAAACTTTCATTCTTAAATAACATTGATAATGGTGACGAATATGAGGAGATTCAAAAATTGTCGAGGTTCCAGCATGGTATCGGAGTTGATGAAGATGATGTCGAAGATATTCAAAGTTTAAAGACAAGAAGTATGAGGAATTTAAATTGTTTATCCCAAAATAAACCTGAAATGGATAGCAGTAAAAAAAGGAAAGCTGATGAAGTTGATGTTGACTTCGATGACGATGATGAAGAAGAAATTATACAGCATTTTAAGAAGCCATCTATTATTAAATCTTTCAAATCTTTTAACGAACAACAAGGAGTTCAAATAAAAGATGGCCAAGGGCATTTTACTGGTGTCACCATTAGCAAACAATATAAAGTTGCCTCTGGTTCAAAAGCCTCGATTTCTTATCTTTCGAAGATGAAATCCCAAAAGAATGCAATTAAAAGTTTGAAGGCAAAGAAAATTGAAAGAAGCTTGGCTAATGTCAAACAACATAATAATAAGTTATTTAATTCTCCTAGTTTTGATAAATGAATAATGATTTATATAGATATGTAATATAGATGCAAATTTTGATGCAGGAATGATTCTTAGATGTTTACTACTAGAGTTGTGTAGATTAACCTAGTAAATTAACCTAGTAATTTGGTATGCTAATTTATATTAAACTTTGGGATAATGCATCTTTCAAGGTATTATGTCGAATAGGACTCATAATTGGTTTCCTAAATACTGACGACTCACCATGGTTTATAATTGTAGTATTATTAGGACCAATATATAAATTTGAATGATATCCATTAATTTGGGGTACTCTTATAGGAAGCCTCTTCATTTGAGTTTCATTTTTAACTTTGATAGGTAATTCTTGAGGGTTCTTTTTGGGTATCAACAATTTCTCTCTAGACACTTTCTTAGGTTTTAAGGTCTTCAGAGAATTTCCCTTTTTCTTCGGTGACTGAACCAAATTTAATAAGCTATCTGTTAAAGTTGGGCCAAGATTTTCGATGCTATAACGTCTGTTTTCAATGTCCATTTTCTTTCCTGTAACTTTTGGAGAACCTGAGAAATTAAAGATCGAAAAATTTGTCTTAA
This sequence comes from Schwanniomyces polymorphus var. africanus, assembly GCA_030563145.1. NCBI lineage: Eukaryota > Fungi > Ascomycota > Pichiomycetes > Serinales > Debaryomycetaceae > Schwanniomyces > Schwanniomyces polymorphus. Next base: position 33,656 of record JAKUBG010000018.1, read on the forward strand.
AACTCTTCGACAATGGAGATTCTGCAGATTTCGATTCTTTATTCACATTCTTCAGTATAACTTCATTTAATATCTTCCTACTATTTGCACTTGTTGAACTTGAGATGCTACTGGTTTTATTAGAAAATATTGATTCTATTGTTGGTTTTGATGGTTTTGCCATCACTTGAATCTTGTCAATCGGATTATGGAATTTAAAAGAAGGTTTCTCTTCACTTTTAGTACTCTTGTACAGAAAAATACTATCATGTGATTTAGCTTTTTTGACAATATGAGGGAAAGTATTTGACAAATCAATTCTCGATTCTCTTAAGTATCTCTCAAAATTATCAGTAATATTATCATCATCACTATTAACGTTGTCATTATGATATCTCCTTCTTGAAGGAGAAAAATCTGATAAGTCAGAACATATGGAAATTGCATCGTATTCAGGCTCCATATCTAAATTTACCTCCTGCTGTTGATCTACAAATGCAACTTCATTCGGCATGCTTGACCCTATGGGGCTATCATTTTTAATCATTTCGTTAGTGTCATGTATGGAGTTGGAATACTGAAATAACTCTAGAGAATTTAAGTCATAATCTTTTGAATCAGTTACATTGTTTCCCCTTTTAGCATTATCATTACCATCTATAGATGCATTAGATGAATTCGTGAGTGATGTATCATAATCATTTGAATTTCCATTATCCATTATGTTTGTTGTGCTAGAATTATTAGTATTCTCGCTAACCTTTCTTGGTGCAACCTCTATTGACTCATGTGAATCATCACAGGATGACCACTCATCGTATGCAATTGGATTTAAATTATAAATATTTGAGAGCCTGTACCTGGACTTCTTTTTATATATCTTCGTAGACTTACATCTAATTGGCTTAAGCTTTAAGTTTGATATTGAAATCGGATGATTTAAAGATGGAGTACTTGTCTCTGGGGTATGTTCATGTTCATGATTATCCGTTATGTCTTCATTATATTCCTCACCATAAATGCCGGTACTTTTTGTCAAGTTTTGAGTAAGCGCTTGGTATTCTTTCAATAAATTGTTATATGAATTTTGATTTGTTATAGTATCGTTTATATGTAAATTGGATTCAAGATAGAAAAGTTTTTCATGTAAGCCCTGAGATCTGTTCAAAAAGGCATAATTTTCCCCATATGAATCAACTATACTCTCAAGGTTAAAATCAGCTTCAGTGATCTCCTGATTAAGGTTACTTATATTGAATATTATCTTGTTTGAATCTTCTACGCAACCTATGAGCAGATTGGTCTTATGCTCCAACTCATTGACAAAGTTGGTAAGCAGATCAAGTCTTGTCATTATAATGAGATGCTCAATATGAGAATCTATTCAGGTTAGTTTGGTAGGTTTTAATATCTGATCAAATCTATTAACTATAAAATCATAACCCTCTTCACTATACTCTATAATTTTATTTTTATATACAGGACTGTTGTTTTGTATATGAAAAATTGCTTATATGTCAAAAGCTGTATTGGGAAAATACGTAACCTATTTAGTATACGCCGCGTTTATAAAAATTATTATTTTACTATACAGGTTCTAGCTATACTGATTTCTTTAGGCTTTTGATTTCTTAGAAGTACTCTCTAGATCATCTTCATGAGATCTCTTCTTATCTTTCTTATCTTTCTTCTCCTTTTTCTCTTTCTTTTCTGACTTTTCTTTTTTCTCTTTCTTATCCTTCTTGTCTTTCTTCTCCTTCTTAGATTTTCCACTATCAATTAACTTATTTTCGTAGACATCTTCTTCTGGAGCAACAAAATCTTTCAATCTTTCTTCCTTCTTGGCTTCACTAGCTTCTTCTTGCTTTTCACGTTTTTCTTGCAACTTCTTTAATTCCTTTTCTTTCTTACCCAAGAAGTACTCACCACTTTCTATTTGTAAATCAACCTTTCTAGGTAATTGAGCAGGTGGGAAAGGAGTGTAAACCTTCTTTTCCTTGGTGGATGTCTTAGCCTTCTTACGTGCAACGTTTCTCTTTTTGAACATAGGCAAAAATCTAGACCAATCTTCATTTGCTAACTCTGGCTTCTTGGCTAATTCTTGCTTAATCATTAATTCCTTAATATAATAAATAGGATGTATATTACGCATGCAATCTTCAACAACTCTTCTGACTTCCTTTAAACCTTTAAAAGGACCCATTGCGCTGACTGTATTACCCTGAACCAAAATATAACATTTGGTCAACAATTCTAATGCTTTAAGTGTGTTACCGTTAGGTCCTACTAAACGTTGTCTTCTTTTAACAAACCTATCCTTATTGGTGACGAAATTACCAATCTTGATAACATCGCAAGCAATATCATCTTGTAAAATCTTAACAGCTTGGGGAAATGGAACGGATCTAGCTAATAACTTTATCAAATCCCTAGCTTTCAAAATCATAGCTGGATCATATGTCTTTCTGGTGGTCTTTACTGTCATAGAACCTTCAACCAAATCTAACTGGCATGCTATGAAATGCTTATCTAATGCTTTAGTCACATCACTCCATATTGATCGCAAGTACAGTTCTCTGTACTTAGGAAATAATGTCATGAATGATGATTCTTCAGTAAAGTGTAAACCTGATGTGTTATGTTCTGGTTTGAATTCTTCAAGTGCCCATTTATCTATGTCTGGTGTATCCCATGGTTTATCACGATTATGAGTTGAAACCATTGTGTCGTGTTGTTCTTTGTAATAAAGATCCCATCTCTAGTTATCAGAAAAATTTAAATTTTTCTAAGGTCTTCTCTAATCACGTGATAGTTGGCTATCTAAAAAAATTAAAAAGATGAGATGTTTAAATTAACTTGTTAGACGAAAGATACCTAAGGATGGTGACTAAAAGCAATATTAAAAGTAACAAAAAAACGACAAATAAAAGCAGTCTGGTAAAGGTTCTTGATTTAAGAAAAAAAGGTGGTGTTTCTAAATCAAAAACTAAAGCTAAGTCCAAGTCCACGAAGCATAAGATTGAGAAATTGAATGCAGACCTTAATGAAATCAATGAAATTCAACAGTTATTAGGTGGTGATAAGTCTGACAGTAAGAAGATCAATCCCCTCGATTCCAAGTTGTTGAAAGAAGGCTTGAAAAAGGATGAAGAAAAGAAAGTAAAGGATAAATTAGTAGAGAATGATATTAAGAGCCAAATGGATATGATAGCTGAAATGGGTTTCTAGAACTGCTTAATTTAGTGTTAATTTGATCCCAAACACATGGCCTGGTGCTTATCCTATTGTATATTAATAATAAACAAATTGCATAGATTAGAACTTTATATTGTAGTTTTTTTCCCTCCATTTATATTCTCTATCTGTTCGTTTTACTCAATAGAAACTCTATTCACTAAATTTTTTATAACATATTTTGTTAAAATTTTAAGTAATTTGATAAAAATAGTATTTTTCGCAATATGCTAACATTCTCTGTTGCAGCGTTTGTCAATTTCCATAAAAAATAAATTACCTACATTATATAGAATTAGAATGAAATTTAGTAAAAGATAAATACAAATCACTATTACCATTATACACATATTTATCTTTCCGTAAAATTCATAAATATATGTATAAATGGCTCATCTCATCAAGTAATTTTTAATATTGAGTCTAAACCCAAATTGTAATGTTAATTAAAAAAAAATCACTGTATTATTCAAATCCCATTACTTTTAATCCCCAGCGCCTCGTCCCCTATTTTGAACAATCAGATACAGCTATCATTTTCATACCTGGCTCTGCCCTAACGTCCAGACATTCCTTCATATAGTTCATTTGTAAGGAGTGAGAATTGTGACAATTTGTTAACCATCAAAACGCGTACGCGTTAAGAATTTTGCCTAAAACGTCAGTAATAGAATCCGACAAAAGTGCAGTAAAATAATCATAATAAAGAAAACATTGCAATTTTTTTTTTTAGATTAACCAAACTTTTCTCCTACTAGGTTATTATCCATTCGTTACATCAAATCCCAATAGCGCTTTAGTTAGCTGATAATATAATTGCAAGAGAATATAGAAACAACGAGACATATGTCCACTCACGCAAGACAATTATCGATAGCGTCGTCTATAAACTCTACGTCACACAACCATCCACAGAAAATTGGCCCATGGAAATTAGGTAAGACGTTAGGAAGAGGTGCCACAGGGAGGGTCTTGTTGGCAACGCATCAAACTACCGGTCAAAAGGCAGCAGTCAAGGTTGTATCAAAGTCAGAACTTCAAGAAGACGATAACGGGAAGAAAGCCGATGACGCGGGTCTTCCATATGGAATAGAGAGAGAAATAATCATTATGAAACTTTTGACACATCCAAACGTGTTGAGGTTGTACGATGTATGGGAAACATCGAAAGCTCTTTATTTGGTCTTAGAATATGTAGAAGGAGGTGAATTATTTGATTTATTGGTGGAAAGGGGGCCATTACAAGAAGTTGAAGCTATTAAATACTTCAGACAAATAATTTTAGGTACAGCTTATTGCCATGCTTTAGGTATATGCCACAGAGATTTAAAGCCGGAGAATTTATTATTGGATGCTTCACTAAATGTCAAGTTAGCCGACTTTGGTATGGCTGCACTTGAAAGTAATGGTAAATTATTAGAAACATCTTGCGGCTCTCCTCATTACGCTGCTCCTGAGATTGTTAGCGGATTGAAATATCACGGAGCTGCTTCTGACGTTTGGTCTTGTGGTGTAATATTATTTGCTTTATTAACAGGTACTTTGCCATTTGATGACGAAAATATAAGAAATTTGTTATTAAAAGTTCAAGCTGGTAATTTTGAAATGCCCTCAGAAATTAGCTACGAAGCTCAAGATTTAATAACCAAAATGTTATGTGTCGATCCAATAGAAAGAATTCAAACCGACCATATTTTGGCTCACCCATTATTAAACAAATACCCAATTCCAAATGAGGATTTGATTAGTGTCAAATCCTTGCCTCACCCAGAAACTGCCTATAAATCCCTAGGGTCTGTTAAGAATATTGATAAACAAATTTTATCTAACTTAGCTATTTTATGGCATGATAGACCAGAAGATGATATCGTACAATGTTTGCTTAAAAACGGACCAAATCCTGAAAAGACATTCTATGCATTGTTAATGAGATACAGACACAACCAAGATGATCATATAAATGGAACCCCAAAGAAATCTACTAGTAGAAGAAACTTAAATCGCAGTGGATCGAACAGTGCCAAAGATACTCCAAAGAGAAAGAGAGCAAGTCAAATAGCTGCATCGAGACCTACATCGTTCCAATATAGAAATAACAACAGAGCATCTACAAGTAATACCCGCCAATCAGCTGCTTCAAGTGTTAATAATTCACCAATCAGAGGAGCAAGTAGAAGGATAAATTACTCTCCTCAAGGCAAAAGGAGTACATATTCTCAGTCACCAATTAAATCTCCAAATAAGTCACCCAGAAGAAACAGTCAGTTTGGTTCTAGCAGTCTCATACCTGCTATCCCAAGAAATATTTACAATGAAATTGTTTCCGTCCAAGGAAATACAAACTCAGTAAACACAAATCCAATTAGTTTGCCGCCTCCTTTACCATCTAAAGATACAATATTATTAGATTCAGCCCAGTTGGAGGGAACTCCAAGCAAGAGCAATAAGAGACGTTCAATTATTGGCAGAAGTGTATCAAAAAATAGGTTATCGAAGAGGAAATCTTTAAGGGCTTCAATGACTAATGGTTTGAAAAGAAATTCTATTACTATGAAATTATTATCTACTTATGCTAAGGTTTCTGGTGAAACTGATTGGGAATACATGGACAAGCAAACAAAGAGAACTTCGGCAACCTTTGCGACGTTATGTGATAAAATTTTCAATCAGGAAACTTATGATGAAGATGAGGAGAAATTGATAGATGAAGAAGAAAAACAAGCCAAAGAATACGAAAGACTTATGGAAATCGAAAGGAAGAAGCATGAGGCAGAATTGAAGGCAAGGAAAGAATTGGAGAAGAGACAAAAAAGACAAAAGAGGAAATCGTTAATGAGTTCTAGGAAATTATCTATTTTAGTCAAACAGGATCCTAATAATAGTGGCGAGATTGAAGCAGAAGAGGCAGAAATCCTTCAGCCTAAAAGAAGACTGAATTTAAGATCTGTTTCAGAAGCCCCACAGGAATCCAACGACATCCTCACTTCTAAGGAAGTTGCTGACTTGAAGAAGCGTTCTGTTACCCAACCAGTTAACCAAAGAAGATCCAATCCAATATTAACAAGACGTCCAGTTTCAAGACTAGACCCATTATGGATTGCATATGAGAATGAAGAATTAACTAGAGCCAAAGAAGCTTTAGATGAAGAACTAAAGGACTCTAAATCCCATAAAAATTCCAAAAAGAATTCTTCTGACAGGCGTAGTTCTAGAATTAGTAAAAAAGAAGCAGATTTCAACAAGAGAGAGTCAGTTATTTCTATATTAGATGATAATGACAAAGGATCCTTGGACTTCCAGAAGGAGGATTATGAATTACCAGAACCTAATATGGATGACTCAGATTTAAGCAAAGAATATTTGTCTGAAATACGTAAATCGAGATTGCTTAACTCCCAATTGAATATAAATGGTATTGTTAAGAATGAAAATAATTCTACGGCCAAACAACAAACAAAAACTTTGATTGGGGATGTTAAGATTCCTAACGTAACAAGGAAATCTAGATGCTTCACGAATAGCAACAAACGTCTATCTGTCTTAACAATGTATTCTACAAAAGACTCCTATCGGGACTTGAATTCAATATTACAAGGTGAAAAAGATATGGAAGATCTGAGTAATATGCCTAAATTAAGGACAAGTTTCGCTGATAGATTGGATAGAGCTGGCTTGAATGAAGACGTAGACGACGAAGAACCTCTAGATGAAGGGTCGATTATGGACTTTGATGAACACTTAGCAAATAAGAGAACTTCATATTATGATGTTGATCGTAGAAATTCTAAGATTGCTGCAAGAAGAAATAGTAGATTACCAAAATCTCAAGTTCCTGAATTACCTGAAGACGATGATCATAGACCAAATCAATTGGGCGAAGAAGAAGAAGAAACATTTGTTACTAAGAATGACGAAGTTCGTCACAGTTCAAATAGAAACCAGAAGAATAATCAAAATGATGTATTTGATAGTATCAAGTTGCCAGATGGGAAGACAGATAACCGTAAAGCTACCTCCTCTTCGAAGCAAAAACAATCTTCAAGAAAGACTAAGTCTATGCTTCCAAGCGCAGAGTCAATGCTTCTTCCTGACCCTGATATTGTTAATAGTTTTGACTCAGGTTACTCTGAATTGAACGGGGTAAAAAATCGTCAACTGAATGAAAAACACAAGCCAACTGTCAAACATAATCAAGATGCGTTTGCAACTCCCGATTCTACAACAGAAACAATACCACCAATGCCACCTGCTCATACATCAAGAAAGCCAAAACCTTTGGATGATGCAACCAACAAGCCTACAGCTCTTAATCAGACTTCAAAGAAGAATAAGTCGATTTTCCGTAAATTATCATGGGGTAGTAAAAAAGCATTAGAAAATAACCAATTACCTTCACCTGACGATTCTGGAAATGAAAAGCCTAAATCTTCTTTCTTTGGGTGGTTTTCTTCTTCAGAACCTCCTACGGCCAATGAAATTAAAAGATTTAACACCCTCTTGCCTAAGCATGAGATGACTAGTGCATTATTTGCCTTGTTAAATAGTTGGTCAAATTTTGGATTAAAAAACTTGAAGAATGATCAAGTAGGATATAATATCACTGGTGCTGTATCGAACAACAATGCATTTAACTTGAAGAGTTGTAAGTTTAGAATAAAGATTAATCCAAGAGCTTTCAATCAAAAGTCTGAGATAGTTTGTGCTAGAGTAAAAGGATCTAAGGTCACCACTGACACTTTATTCAAGGAAATCGAGAAAGTGTTAGTGAAAGAAGGAGTTATGGACTCTTAAAGGTATATATCAAAAATTGTATATTAAGCGGTTTTACTATAGTTTTAAATCTAATTATTTTATTAAGTCCCTTTATGTAAACTATAGTAGTGCATACAACTGGAAATATTTTTTTCAAATTTATATCAAGATTAATACTTTAAGATTAATATAAATTAGCATTAGATTTGTAGTCACACCAAAAGAATTGTATCCTTAATAAATATGCACTTTCATGAACTAAAGATAAATACGACCGAGAAGTAAAAAACTCAAGTAGTGATACTTATAGTCTTGTAGAAAATAAGTTGACAAGATTAAAATATTCCCCAAACATCTTCACAACCATGACAGAATTTGGAACAAGCCACTGAAGCAGATAATGCATAATCTGAAAGACCAATTTTTTCATCTACGTATTCATCAGCGAAGTTATCTTTACCTCTTGCCATTGCACCAACAAAAACACATATACTTTCGTCTTCGTCTAACGTAGATACGTAATCTTGTACTCTTTTAATCTCAGCATCAAATGATAAAGTAATCTTACGACACTTAGTTGGTAAGTGGTCTGTGATAGGATTCTTAATTACCTTCAATAACTTTTCTTCCGAGTTGACAGAACGAATACTTAATTTATGCAACAATTGGACCATTAAACCAGAAAATCTCTTAAAAGTTCTTGGGATTCTTACACTAGGGTTTACTTCTATTAAAACACCTCTAGCGGTTTGAATATATACTTGAAGCTTACCAGCTTTGTTAATAGGTGAATCCAATAATGTTAATAAACATTGATGTGTGATATCTGGCCTTGCTTCAGCAATATCTCTTCCCATTTTTCTCAATAACCCTTGATGGTCATCGCAATTTAATAAAGCGTACTTATCACCACCTGGTCCACCAGTATTTAATTTATGTGTTTCTAAGCATGCTTGTGATAATACAACAATCAACCTCTTCGTACTCTTGTCTTTAGAACTTAACGGGGTTGGCTGTACTGGAACTAAGGATGCTGGTGGAGCAGACACCTTTCCTTGGTTATCTGATTTTTCATTATTTTCAACCATTCTATTATTGTTTATAGAGCTATTTGTTCTAATCACTGTCAGTTAAAGAAATTTTCAATTAGTGAGATGGACCGAATCACCAAGAAAACCGGAAGTGATTTCCGATTTAATATAAACAAACTAACATGTCGCTTCAGATATCTTTCTAATAAATTGATATGATGATAAGATAATGCAAGATGTCTTCATCTGACAATGACTTTGATGATGACGATGATATTTTATTACAAGCTTTAGTGGCAGGGAAAACTAAAATTGTAGATAGTTCGGTGGTTATTCAAAAAACTGATAAATCAAATCCTGTTAAGGAGACTTCCACAGTAGCAAATACAGAAGAAAATAATAGAAGTGGGATCAAATCGATCGAATTAGCTGAATTACAAACAAAGCTTTATCGGGCAGATGGGGAAATTGCAATCTTACGTGCTCAGTTAGATCAGTTAAATAATCAGAAGCAGGATGAGATAGGTCAATTAAAAAAAAATAACATAGAATTGAAGAAGCAACATGATGATCAAATTGAAACATTGAAGTACACAGTACACAAGCTAGAAGATGAAAAGAAATTTTTAAACGAAGAATTGAAAAGCTTCTCTTCAAGTAAGAAACGTAAAACTATAAAGTCCCCAATTATTAATGATGAGCCTCTAACTCCTAATTTGTCTCACAATCGAGATCTGGAAACAGTTCTAAACCTTTCCTTTAGCTCTGAGGATGATCCACATATATCTCTGATAATTAAGATTCAAAATGATTCCTCGTTGTTTACAGACTTTATCTGGAGTTATAGCATAAATGGTGCTAAAAGAACATCTTTGGAGTATCTTAGTAAAACTTTCGTGAACGAAGATATCAATATCAATGATCTAAAGCTCTTGAAAAAGATGCCAATTTCAAATTCTATTTTTGAGTACCTAATGTTAAAAAAGGATTCAAGACTAGATATTCTCATCAAAGACTTTTGCTTACTTATGGTGGAATTGATTAAAATATTATTGCAAAGAGAAAAAATATTATGTGTTCCTTTTTTATTATCTCTAATACACTGTTCTATTAGCTTTAGACCCGCTGCAATATCTAAATGCTTAATAAAAAATTTATTAAGCAGTATCTGTGAAATTGCAGAAAAATATCTATATCTTTTGGATTCAAATTTAAATCAAGATGAGCTTGCAAATAATAATGATGTACCAGTTCAAGTAATTATCTTAGAAAAATTAACTTTAATATGTTGCATGGATATTATTGAAAAGTTAGTATCCATTAGCACAATATATGATGCAGAATTTATCAAAGAAATATGGAATGATAAATATATATCCATTGATTTAATTTCAAGCGGACTACCGGAGAACTCAGAAAGATTTAAGAATTCAGCTCAAATTAATATAATACATAACATTGTTGAAATGTTAATAACATCAATATCGGAAGATACATTTGCCTTCAACGAAAATTCTAAGATCCCCAAAGAAACTATTTTTAATTCTTTACTAAAAATATTTTTAATAGAATTACCCATAAAAAAAGAATTCATGTTCTACGGATTGAATCGTATTATTGGCAATAATTATGACTCATCCACTTTGGAGCACATCATCCCTTTGAAGGAGAATATTCTTAATAATCCAATAATCTCAATTCCTGAACCAGTTCCTTCGGGATTATTAGAAAATATTGATGATAATGAGCAACTAAAATTCGAATTATTGTCTAAACACGAAAACCACCTTCTACACCTAAGAATGAAGGTTACAAATTTATTGGAATCATATGTCGTAATCAAGCAATCTACAGATTTCCTTCAATCGAAAGAAAATATTAAAGCAATAATTCGAATAATTGGATTCGAGCAGATATATGTAATGAGATCACCTAGATCGAAGTTTGTTCACTTAAGAGTCCAGATAATATCGAATTTCATCAAGATACTTGACTATTTGCTAAAGAGTACCAAAAATATCAATGATTGGATGTATCCAGAAACAATGTCTGAAGTCTTCGTAGTACTTCTGCGAATAGCATTTGGATCCGATTCCTTATCTATGAAAGGAAATCATATGCTTACCAAGATCAGAGAAAAAGGGTTTACTACTGAAGTCGTTTTTAATGGGTGGTGTGAACAGAGAGCAAGGCAATTAAATCTAATAGATAACACTAATGCTAAAATAGATCCAAAACTTCAAGCTGACATAGAAAGTGAATTTGCCAATGGACTCGAATTTCCGTATCACCCAGAAACTATCGAATTATCTAGAGAAATATTGAATAATTTTGTAGATCATGAAGAAGCTGATAATTTGTATTTTAATATGAATTACGAGGAACCTTCAAATTTTGATGAAATGGATCTTGTGGAATAATTAATAGATTTTTATCCGTAATAACTATCGTATTTGTCTACATAATTAATATACTATTTTCTGTTATATTAACCTAATTAAACAAAAATTTACATGCTCCAAGAAGAAACATAACTATTTTTTATTTCTATTAAATAATTAGTTTATTTAATCGGATTGTGGCTTAGCGACACCAGTTTGGAAGTTGTTCTTGAATCTCTTGGTGACATGCTTTAAGTATTGCATTCTACCGGTACCAGTAGTTCTTCTTCTCTTAGCCTTGAGAGCCCAGTTGTGGGATCTCATCTTAGCAGCAGGATAACCACAAGAAGCACATGTCTTCTTTTGGACGTGGAAAGAACGCTTACCACATCTGTTACATAAAGTGTGGGACTTGTTGTGACGTTTACCTAAAGATGGAGTACCTTCTATATAAGGCGTTAGTATTCTTATTCAAAAAGTAGAATATTATTTGAATAGTCAGTGTATTACGATTCAAAGCTGTATGTTTTTTTTCCTAACTTCATCATTATAAAAGACATATCCTCTTAATCTTTAAAAACTCAATAAAAATACCAATAAGTAAGATAATGATTTATTTTTAAATGATTCTCTTTTAAAATTCTTAAATGATTCGTTGCAATATCCTATATCATTACTTCCAGCCTTTTGTTCGATTTTTCGTTCTTTCTCTATCATACTTTGATATATTCAACTCAAAGAACTGCTTTTGATACACTAACTACTCAAATAAGTATCTGAAATCTATCAGATTGTAATATAATCCTCACGTACTACCCATGTTGCTTATTTAATTTAGATAATGAAAAAACTAAACTATTCGACTTCAGTATAAAATTTTCACCTGATGAATTCGCTCGCAGTTGGTGATGGAGTCCTACGGGCCCAAAGAGAATACGATCGTCCTACACAATACCAGAAAACTGATGCGGGTAATAGCATAATCTCAATTGTTTCAATCACGTGAGATGTGACTATTTCATCCTAATATGTAAGTTGAGAAATTGCGCTTAAAGCCCTCAAATAGAAAAAAAAGAGATGATATACGCGTGAATTATATATCCACGATATAAGTGACACAAACTTCCCCAAGCACGATTTGCAACTAGATTAGAGTCGCGTCTATTTACATGATTCAATAATGTAAATAAACCTAATATCGTGTCTGCCGTGTCAATCGTGACTGTTACTAGGAACTTGAACTAGTTGTGATGTTGTTTATATTATTTTATGATTTTTTTATACTAAACAAATCTAGTCAGTCAGAAAACTCTAGTAATTCTTAAATTAATACTAGTCTTTGAAACCATGACGGATACAAATCATCAGTTTCCACCATCATCACCGTTATTAAACGAGTCAGTTGACTATAATTACGATACATTCTCTCATATAGGAAAATGGAAAGCCGCTGAAGCTGAAACAAGACAGAGAGATTTGTATCCAACACCAAATCCCTCATCTGCTACAGGAAGATCTTCATCTCCAAGCAGGCAACACGATTTTCAACAAGAGAAGACAAAAGAGAGGACGGTAAGGATTAATAAAGATTTTAATGTTTTAGATCCTGATTCAGAAGTTCTTAGAGTTCCTTTGCTCCCTTCTAAAAGTAATCTTTTAATTGGAAGATCTTCGAAGTCTTGCGACTTTCATGTTCCTGCTCAAGATAAAACGGTTTCAAGAGTTCACTTATCAGTTTCCTATAACATCAAGCAGATTATTCTCAATTGTTTGGGATATAATGGTTTGTCAATTAAAATTCCTAGACCATTAGCTGTTTTCTCAACTAACGTTGAAAACAGTTATGTGATGCTCGATAACGAGAACGGAGCTGCCTTAGATATCAATGATCTTGAAAAATTCAATTATAAGCCTAGAACCATCAATTTAGAAGCAAATCAAACAGAATTTATGGTCAATAGAAATGAATCAATAATATTACCAAGAATAAGTAATATAATGGTTGAAATTAGAAATCATTTGATATTATTAAACCCAGAAGATACAGATGAAGAATTAACAGATGATGAAACACCTATCTTAATAAAGCCATCAAATGAAGGTGAAAAGAAGACTACCTCAATGAAATTGAATAATAAGTATAATACTCCAAAGAGCTTATACATAACCTCTCCGACCACACCAGTAAAGCTTAATGTTCCTGATGAAGTCTATGGTTCTACTCCGATCAAGGCTAAGGTTGACAGTGAAAATATGCTCCAAAGGAACGACAAATCTGAAATGAAATCAAATCACCAAAATACTACTTCTACACCACAACAATTACGCAAACTTGAGCTTGAATTAAACGATAAAGAAAATTTTCCCCAAGTTGAGTACAAGAACGGTATTTTTTCAACACCTAAGAGATCAAAGACTCCCCTTGGTAATAAGACTAATCTATTAAGTAATCCTAATACGCCTAATACGACTCATTCCATTGCTAGAAAAGCTCAATCAGAAGAACCTCCAAAGAGACAGATAGATGAATCAAAGAAAACATCTTCCGTTCAAAAGAAAAGGAAAAAGAACCAAGCACAGTCCAATTTGGTAGATAAGCTCAGATTTGACAAATCTTACTTAGCTGATATTGAAAATATTGCTGAAATTAGAAACATCTTAATCAATCATTTAGCATTTTCAAGGTTGTCATCAACACCGGCCTCATTTTTAAATACCATTAGCGCTAATACTTCAAAATTGTCATTAACTCAAATCAGGGCACTATTACTAAATACTGACTGTATCGGTGTTATATACAGAGAAGGTAAAGATGCTGCTGGTAAACCATTAGAAGAAGAATATTACTATATCAGAGAAAAGGACGAAGACAAAGATAGAACTAAATTAGTTGAAAGTATAAAGGGTCATGGAGGTTTAAGGGCTTGTAGAAGAACACATAAGCAATACTACTGGAGAAAGCCCGCTCCGATTAAAAAGTAATCTTTTAATTATGAATTATGTATATCGAATTTGTTAAACTATAATACACAAAACATTTTACTAAAATTAGCCTTTCTACTAATCATTTTGACTTTCTAATTTTGAGTGCAAATCAGTATAAGGAAAGGCATACTTTTCTTGTTCTTCCATAGTTAAAGGCTTCGGCTCGCTAATTTTATAAACCAGCAATGGCAGATCCACGATTTCTTGACTCTGATTATAGTTCCGGTACATTATTATAAGGATGCCAACAATTAATTGTAAGACCCAAATACTAAATAATCCAAGGCAACACCAAAATTCAACCCTAATTATACCGTTATAATTATCAATTATTTGGTTTAATTTCTTATTTATAGAATCCTTCATATTCTCCACAGATTCATTAAGTTCAAAATTAGATGAAATCGTGTCGTTTGAAAGAGTTGGTACGGTAATTTGTAGATTCTTATTTATCCAGGTGAGGCCCTTCTCGATCAGTACAAGCTTTCTTCCTATTACACAGTAAAAAACGGTGCTGATTGGCGACGCAAACACAGTCCCTTCAAAAACACCTACAACTGATTTATTAAAACCAACCAAAAAGTCGTTTATTGTGGCATTTAAAGATGTTGTTGTATTTTTTAAATTTCCAAATAACTCTGTATTTATATCAGTCTCTCTTGCATTTAAATAACCATTAACTTCATTAATATAGATTGCAGAATCATTCTTGAAAATTTCCTCGAAAGTACTAGAAGTCTCTGCAAGTTCAATGCTGTATTGTATCTTTTTTATGATTATAAACTGTAACAAGATTGTAATGAACCCAATTGATGCCAAAATTAGTATTCCGAGAGCATTCTTGGAGGTGCAGTAATTAAGCAACCAAGTTAAGCGACTATTATTACCAGTTGTATTTAGAATACCCAATTTATATGACGCGTAAAGTACTGGGTTTTCATATATAGCCAAGGTATTTCCAACGTTGTTCGTTTGTTCTAAACTTTTCTGAATCTTTAAAGCCTTTTTCCACTTGATCCACTCGATATAAGAAAGGCTGATCAATACAAATAATAATATTACAGATATTACAGATAAAATAATCCTTGAAGTATCAGAAACAATCCTTGTTAATACCTTAAACTGTTGTTCTATTTCTGACGAATCATCACATAAATTAATAATATTAGAATTTTTGAAAGTAGGAATATCGTCTATTGATACATTTAATTTGAAATACGAGGGTTTTGAGATTTCTTCACTAATTAGTCGAAATGGCTCTTTTATCAACCCTAGTGTAGAATTTTCTAGGTTCTCGAAATTGGGTATATCACTTTTTAAGCCATCAATATTAGCAATAACAGAAGAAGGGATTGATAGGTTATTTAGAGCATGGATGGATAAATTGATTTTATTTACAAATTCATCAGGATTATAGTCATTGCCGCTAAAAAAGCTTTCTATTTTTCCAGCAATTGATAGTAAAGAATTGATTATAGATGACAAACCTGAAAGTCCATCTTGTATATCTTTGGAGACATAAATAACTGTTTCGTTAACTGCAACTAATACATTTTCTGTACTTTCTAGAGCTAAGTCCACCGTGCCACTAACTGTAGCTGCTAACAAGCAAGTGAAAGTTCCTAAAAAGATTTCAATAAAAAATACAATTAGGTTTTGCGAAATAGTGATTATTAATTTCAAAACCATTAACCACAGATATTGTAACTGATTTAGATTCTGTATTACTAAAGAATTGATAATGTTAGAAATATTTTCTGGTAACATGTCTAACGTAGACGACGATTTGTTAATATAAGCACATAATTCTTGAGAGTATTCTTCCAAGTTATGTAACGTATTAATGACTGATCTTTTAAATAAATATATCTTTATCATTACTAAAGCTAGCACGATACACCATTGATGCAAATAGGTTTGTGATAACCGTTCGTATAAATTCAAGTAGATATTATAGATCATATTGGGATACTTTCAAGTATTATTTGCCATACTACTTCTGTGAATATCCTAACTTATTTATATACTTCTGATGTTGGCAAAGAAGCAATTCGGAAACAATTATGAAACACACCATTTTCAGTATTTTAAAAAGTGTAAAATTTTAACCATTACACATAGCATATTCAACAAGTGTATTGTTACTATGATATGATATTACTTGACATGATATTAGCATTTTTAACCACTATTCTTGTAGAAATGTTTGGTAATATTAATAGTTATATTAATAGTATATAGGCTCTAAATCAAAATGTCGTAATCACGATATTTTGTTATGTCGCATAATCAACATAACGTAATTTGGGATGTTTAATTTAAACAAATCTACTACAAGTTTAACTAATCATAATTATGTCTGATAGTGAACAACCAAAGGAAGAAAAGCCAGATAGCACACATATCAATTTAAAGGTGTCTGATGGATCAGCTGAAATCTTCTTCAAGATTAAAAGATCCACTCCCATGAGAAGATTAATGGAAGCTTTTTGTAAGAGGCAAGGTAAATCAATGGACACTTTAAGATTCTTAATTGATGGTACTAGAGTCAGTCCAGATTCTACACCAGATGAATTAGACTTAGAAGATGGTGACGTTATTGAAGCCCACCGTGAACAAGTTGGTGGCGCTTAAATAGGCTTCATGTATAATGTCAATAAAAGTCAATAGTTAAGAAAATTTGTAGATACATTCAGTTGTCAACATTGTTGTCGACATTGGCCTTTTAGAGCTATATAGTACAGCATTTGATTAGGGTTCATACTTTTTGTATAACATACTATTTACTATTTTTGTGATTGTTTTGATTTCACACTAATGACGATGATAACATCTATGACAGGACGAAATTCAGCTACCCGCTCCCCGTTTCTCCAAGTCTCGAATCTCGAAGTTACGCTACCTAGAATTATTTACCACTGATTTGGCCACTAAAAGTTCGCGGTACTGGCTTTACATAGAAGAAATTGCCGCCATACGTATTAGTGATGATATTTCCCATTTAAAAATAGGCTTTGGGCTAAGAACTACTTTTTATTCTCTTGGGCATATTACATATGACACCACTGTTAGGAACTCTTCGAACTCTCCACTATTATTCATAATTTTAGCTAACACTTCTAGATTTCACATGACGACTTCCCTATTCTGAGATTTCTTTAGTTGCTACTGCAGTTCTCCTCGAGATTATGAGCCGTTAGGAATAAAAATACAGGTAATAAACTTCACATGTATCTACTAAACAGGGCGTATACATATGTTTAGAAGCTAAGTCCGACGCAGAATAAACTGATAAAAAATCGTACAACCTTATTTTAGATGTATGATGACAGGAACCCCGTACACTCCCCACATTACTCATTGAATCTTAATAATTATCATACCTACCCCCTTGTCGTCGCCATGTCTACTTTCACATTGACCTTCTAGTTATGAAAGCGCAAATATGTCGAATTTTTCTCTCACTAAATTTTTGTCGCTAAGATGTAGCCCGCTTTTGGTGCCACTATTGTTTAAAATATTCATTCCCCACGAATCTCGCCACTATACAGCACCTCGCAGGAATGATTCGACAAAGATTTCATACACCTGGATATATCCTGTTCCCTTTCCAATAGAACGACTTTTATGATAAATATACAGCCATCTTCGCTATCTGTAGTTTATATGATAATGTCAATCATTTCTTGTAAACATTTTCGTAGTAACTCTAAGAGGAGTATCTCAGCTGAGAGCCTCAGCAGTCTCCATATTGATCCCCCGGTTGGTCATGTAATTTGCGTCCTACATCGAGAACGCGACAAACTGTAAAAGGAATATATGAAATTTTGTGAATTGGATAATTTGTCTTCGTTATTGGGATATCATAGAGCATAGAAGGAGTTACTCTTAGATACAAAGTGATAGACATACTCTCTAATAGCTTTTATAGAGAAGAGATCTGTAATAATACAAAAACGGAAAAGATACGAGGAACAGGTAGATAATATAGTACAACTAGCCATGAATTTAAACTACCCAGAATTCTTGTCAAATGAAGGCACCGAGTCTCTAAGGCAGGGACATAAGGTTGATGGATATGATACTATGGGAATTTTTTCAGATAGAAAGTCAGGAAGAGAAGCACATAGCGGAATGACAGAAAGAAGTGACTATGATGGTAAATTCGATACTATTTTGTTTAACAAGTTAAGTTCATTGGAGCAGCAATGTCCAAAAGATTCTGGAAAATCTGAGATAGGAACTGGTTATACTGACCGTTTAGTAGGCTCTACATTTTCTCCTCAATTTTATTCTGGAAAAGACTCGTTTAATCTTCCTTTAGAGTTACAAGGGGGAATTGGTACTATATCTTCTAGAAGGCCCAGTTATGCTGCTGAATCATTTACAAGATCTTCAGCCGAAGACTCTAACCAAAGGGGGTTTCGGCATCATGTGGGCCAGAATAACAGCAATAATAATAGTAACGGAAACAACAATAATAATTTAGCTTCATTCGCCTTCTACAATAATTTCGTTCAAAATCCATATCAATCGTCTAATATGGATTATCTCAACTCTAGTTTTGCCAATTTTAATTTGAATGCCAACTTCAATGACTTTCAATCAAGAAGACCTAGTCAATTGGTTGATTTTAATCAATCAGGTAGTGGACAACAAGCATCTCCAAATATTTTACAACCACCACCTCAATCACAGTCACAATTTGGTCAGCAACAGTTATTCAACCAAGCTGTTAAATTAGAAAATGGACTCATATTAAAAGATCAATATATTATTTCTTCTCCCGATTTGAAAAACTTATGCTTAAGCACTATAAACTACTTTCAGGATCCTAAACTAACAAGTGAAATATTAGAAAAGTTAAATAAATTATTGACCAATCCGGCAATTGTGAAGTTAATTCAATTTATCAAAAACTTGAATAATTTGGCTTTCAATCATAAAGTTTTATGTTTGGTTGTTAATAAAAATGGTAAATTTGACTTATTGTCCTATCCAAACAATTCAAATATTTGTTTACAAAAGAATGACTTGGTCATTGTAGATGGTGATAGAGGAAAGGATTTAGTAATGATTGTTGAACCATTAGTAAACTTAAACTTTGCTATTTTATTTAACTTTTTGAAGAAATTAGAGCATCTCAAGAGTTTAACTATCTTGAATGAAGAAAATCAAAATAATAAAGCGGGAACACATTCTACATTGTTAAGTGCTTCTGTTATAATCAATAAGCATTCAAATGAAGACAATGAATTTATTATTACTTTACCAACCAAACAGGTATTACGATTTGCTACCCCGAAGGAAATACACAAATTAAGTGGTAAATTCCTTGAAGAGAAGAAAGCATTTATTACCTGCTACAACAAAATTAAAGAACTTAAGTTAGAAAATGACCTAAGATTGATCAATGTGGAATACCAATCAGATTTCAAAAAATTAATATTTTATTACTTTGCTAACTTCAAAAGAATTGATTTTAGAGGCTTGATTAAAGAGCTTTTCAAAATTTATAAAACTAGAATTTGGTTATGTGCTGTTTTACCTAGTAATAGTCCCGAGTTATACGGTGTAAAACCAGATGCTGGTAACGATAAGGAAAGTCCAAAAGCTAAGGATTCCAGAAGTTCTAGTACTAGTGAATTGGAAGAGGTTATGGGAGCTAATACTATTCCTAACGAATATGAGTTATCGAATGACCAAATTTTGAACTTTTCAATCAACGAATTCCACAATTTGGCTAGTCCAAGTTATTTTCACTCTAAAAATCTACTTAATCTTATCAAATTTCTTTCCCAAGAGAAGGAAGGAAACTTTTACGGTTTTAATTCTGGAGAACAAAATTCCAACGAATATAAAAACAACTATCAATTGGAATCACCAATATCTAAGAATGATTATAATAATAACGGTAAATCAATTGTTCCAAATTTCAATCCATTTCTGGATTAATTTATGGTACAGTTCAGTATATTTTAATAATTTGTTATGACCAAATATAGACGTTTTTTGATCTAGTTAGGAAGATATAAAGGACCTTTTTTTTTTGCTATTAAAATTTAATGACGTGTGATATATTATATATAAAAATTATATTTAATTCTAAAAGATTCTTTTTTTTTCAATTAGTTTAAGCTTATAGGAATTCAAATTTCGTCAACTCAAAAATGCGTAAATTTACAAAAGAAACAATATTTATATACGATAATGATTCCTTCTACAATAAAACAGTATAGTGAAAGCAAGAACATACTGAGTCATAAAGCTGATTGGATAACTAGTATTATTTTATGTGGTTACTTTTTATTAGTGGCTGAACATGCAAGACCGTTTTCTAGACAGTTCTCTTTGGATGATATTACCATTTCTCACCCATTTACAGAAGTTGAACGAGTGTCGGGAATTCAATGTCTCTTAATAGCGGCATTTGTTCCAGTAATCACTATGATTGGAGTCACGGCAGTCAAAAATAGATCAATTAAATTAAATATGTCACAAATCAAATTGTTAGAGATTTCTGTTTTGGGGTTGGGTTTGGCAATTACCATTAGTGGAGTAAGTACCGATTTGTTAAAGAACTGGATCGGCAAGCCTAGACCTGACTTTTTAGCTAGATGTGGTCCTAAAGATGATACACCTATTAATGAGTTGGTTGATATTAGTGTTTGTACAGCTCCATTAGGTGCTCTGGTGTTGATGGATGGAATGAGGTCTACTCCTTCGGGTCATTCGTCAATTAGTTTCTCAAGTCTAGTATTCTTGACTCTTTGGCTCATTGGGCAATCCAGAGCTTTTCAGAATAGAAAGTCAATTGGAGCACTTCTAACATGTTTCCTTCCTTTAGTACTCGCTAGTTACATTGCATTGTCGAGAACTCAAGATTACAGACACCATTTCCATGACATAATAGCCGGAGCATGTTTAGGCAATGCTGTGGGGATAGCTATTTATTTCAGATATTTTAATTCTCTTTGGTCGAATTCCTGTGACGACTACGTTGGTACCACTGATCTTGAAGATATGGTCTTACCTATTTAGTAGTATATGTCTACAACTTGGAACTCAATGAATACATACAAATGAATAGCTTATGTTCAATACTAGTAAAATTCCATTAGATATCATAATTATCATTCTTAACAAAAGTGAATTGGAATTTGAATTTAAAAGGATTTTTGTTCAAAGGATTTTTATTTCCAAACCATCTAAGATTCCCATTACAACTAGTCAATCAAGGAATAGGAATTAACTGATTATTATATTATATGCTTGTTTTCTACGTGATCTATGTAATATATCTTATAGAACTCAATAATTGAATTTGTACAATGTAATATAACAATTCCCCTTAGTATTAAACACGGAGTATAATTTCACATTTGCTTAATAAATACCATGTATTTGATTAATTAGAAGATTATAGACATTGCTTCGATAGCAGTATATCTGGCTATGTGGATGCAGAAGATTGCATACACTGCGCATAATCTGAAACAGATTGCAAAAAGTTTAATTTTGCTTCAATTTTGAAACGTCTATCATATTATAAAAACTCAGAATGTAAGTCAAATCCTGCTTATTTATATAACTATTCCTATCAATGATAATGTCGATTAATCTTATAAAGAAAGACGAATTAAATCTGGAAGACTTAACAATTTTTTTAACAGTAACTACTACCTATACTTTATCGGGATCCGAAACCACAATTATTCCTTCAACAACTACCATCCTGACAATGATCACAGAGTACACTAGAAATAAAGTAACAAGTCTGAATAGCCATAGCAGCTATACTTCTACATCCACTCAAGCAAAATCTTCTTCAGAAAATAGTTCAACTACTGAATCGCATACTTCAGAGACTGGCAATTCTTCGTCGAATTCTTCGTCTTCAGTAGCTTCATCTACATTCTCAAGCTCTTTGCCTACTCTTACTACAAATAAGAGTGTTGATAATTTACTTGGTTCAAGTGGATCCATAAAGCTTGGCTTGGCAATCGGCGTACCAGTCTCAGTTGTCAGTATCCTAATAATAATAACGTTAGCATTTATTTATGTTAAAAAGAGCAAAAAAAAGCCATCAAAGATGGTTTCCTATAATAATGAGTTCTTCAAGGTGAACAATAGCAACCAAAACTATGATTCTTCTAGTTCAGTGTATTCTGGTTCAACCAAGGAAAATCCTGTAATTAACAAAGCCAGTGAAAATGAGGATATACTAAAACAAAGCGATAAACGTTACGATATAAGAAACTATCTAAAAGATAGGTTTAGCAAGGTTATTAATGTAAAGGATTTAGAATCAGCAGAATTTGACTCTCCAAAGATAAAATCTCCGATTCTAAAAAAATTTAATTTAGAAAAGCCCAAGGTGACTAATAATTATAACGAATCCATATCAAGTTGGCTAAGGCCCAAAAACACAAATAGTTTCATTTCTAAGATCGAGCCCCAATTCCTTCCCATTTCGTTCAAAGACCTTAAAAAGGACATAAAATCTGAAAAGGTTAAAGATTTACCACAATTACCAGAACATGACCTACAACCACGATTTAAAGTACCTGAAAAGGCTGAATATGAAAAGGAACAGGATTATGGTGCTGCAATCAAGGTAATTCGAGATTATAATAAAAGAAGAGATGATGAAATTGATGTGGCTGCTGGGGATAAAATCATAATATTAAAGACGCATAGTGATGGATGGTGTAAAGTAAAAGCTCTTCTGGATGAAGAAAAAGTAGGATATATACCAAGTATGTGCCTTTAATGCAGTGAAGAATAATATTACATATATTTATAGTTATCGCAAAATAATATACACTTTAGTAAAACTATTGGTAACGATTTACTGGGTAGTCGTTCATTCCATTCTGATTGTAGTGACGAGATTGCTGTGATTGTTGTTGGTATTGATTTGGGTTATATTGTGGCTGTTGAGCATTAGGAGGAACCTGGCGATATTGTTGCTGATTTGGAGAATCAAACGATCTTAAGCTAGAAGATGCTTGTCCGTAATTGTTACCTTGGTACCTTGGCATCTGTTGACCTTGAACTTGACCTTGATTGGGCCTATTAAACGATTGTGATTGTCCTTGAGGTGGTGGTGGATTACCATACATTGGCCTATGTGAAGGTTGGTTTGACACAGATGGTGGAATTCCAGTTTGAGCTCTCTGCTGCATTTGGGCATGATTTGACCGTGGATATCCACCGTGATTTTGCTGGGGCATTGATTGGTAAGTTACAGAAGGTGGTATTCCTGTATTCTGCTGCACAGGAGCCTTACGATAAGGATCAGAAGGTGGAATATTCATTTGATTTTGTTTGTATTGAGGAGGCATTTGTGACGATGACATATTGTTTTGAGGAGGGTAGTTCTGATGGGCTTCGCCAGAAGGTCTTCTAGGCCCAAATTGTGAAGATTGTGGGTATTGGCCTGATCTTCCTTGCTGCGAATTATATCCATTCATTGGTTGCTGTGTATGTGCTGGAGGTGGTGGAGCCCGTCTAAGGTTTTGATTTTGGTTTTGATTTTGGGACTGATAAGTCGGTACTTGAGTAGGAGCACCAGAATATCCTCCATCATTACTAGGTCTTGCATTGAATTGGCCCTGTTTCATAGCGTTCTCTCTAGGCTGTGGAGGATAATTACTGGTAGGATCATTTTGCTGGACTCTTCCTGGTGAATTATATGAGCTCGTTTGAGCAACCTGATATCCATGTGATGGAGCAACTATGGTAGGGTTTTCAGAATTAAATTTTGGTTTTTGATTCTGTAAAGTATTTGGAGAAGATATATATTTCGGCTTATATGCTCCTTGGGGTTGTGATTTAGGAACTTGATCCAACGAAACCTGGGAATTTGGTGAAGAATCACCACTAATGACTTTTCCAGACTCCGAATGTATTGACAAATGATCTCTTGAATCACTCTCAATATCAGGACTGTTAATTCCTTGTGGAACACGGTTAATACTCTCAGATAAAGAGAAAGATGGATTTGATTTAGAAATTTGATTTGGAGCTCTTCTCATTGGACTTGTGGATGGTTTTATAAAAGCATCAGCGTCATACTCTTCATCTGAGTCATTCACCACTTCTGTAGGGTGTGAAACACTTTTATCAACAGTTGCATTAAACTGCTTATTGAATTCATTGTATTGTGTCATAGGCGAATGAACAGAAGAATAACTACTATTTCTATAGTTTGCATTTGGAACAGCCAATCCACCTACATTCAAACTATCATCATCAGAAATTTCATCAAAAGAATTGTCATTATCAAGAAAGTTATCATCCTTTGGATAGATGCCATTTGACTCTTCCAATGACATTTTACGGAAATCTGTTGGTAAGTCAAATTCATTCAATTTTTCATCTGACCCGTTGAGCAACTTACTTCTATCCACATGGAATTGATCTGATGGACTCTTAATTTCAGAGTATTTGTGATATATTTCTGCCAATTCAACCGAATGGTGATCTGTTCTAGGAGAAGGAATTACAAGATTTGGATTCTTTTCTCTATTAACATCAAGTTTGAGATTTTTTACATTCGTATTCTTTTGACTTTCAACTGGATGCTTTAATTCATCACTACTACTTGAAAAGGTACTTTTGCTAGGAACTTGAGGTGATTGCTTAAATGTTGAACTACTTGCATTTCTGGGACTATTTAAGGAAGTAACTGCACCTGCAACACCTCTTTTACTACCACATCCATCATATCCTTTATCCAATTTACTCTTCAAGATTGCCTTGATACCCGATTTCCAATCTTCAGCTGACCAATCTAAAAATGATGCATTAGAGGCCAAATGATCGATGTCACTGTTATCAAGATAATGTACGTTAGGCAATATCGGTAAACCATAGAGAAGAGAGTTTGGATCAACTCTATCCGCTTTTAATCTCTTTGGACGTCCGTATAAGCCAAAAGAATCCAACATAGGCATCAAAAATCTGATCAAAGTATCAAAACCTGGAACAGCTGAATGTTGCTCTGGCATTAAAAATATCGTAGCTCTTCTGAAGTCTGCAGATGATTTTTTGGAGACTTTTGATGATAAAGATGGTGACTTAAAATTTATATGGGCATCTATTTTCAACATGGTACTTTGCTCGATTAATAAATGAGATTGGGGGTAAGTAGCTGAAACGCTATGAGCATCCATAACAACAGCCATTAATTGTTTCTTTTTCTTTTGTTCATTTTCATAAAAAAGCATTCTACCAGGCGTAAATGAATTCTTCTTCGATACCGATGGTTCAATCACTGCATAACATCTCTTCCATGCCATACCTGATCCATATCTTATACCAACCCAGTCTTCGTGATCAAATCTCTTTTCTGCTAGAATAGTTCGTATATCACTTAACTTGGATCCTTTTGCTGATAAAAGAGCTCCTGTGTAAGCTTCCTGAAGTGCAGAATATTCGAAATTGGACAATCTTAATGCAAGATACCATGATGCCATATCTTTGTAGGTTTTGAATTGAATAATGTATCGATTTTTTAATGTAGTAGATACTATGATTACATTATCAAGGTTTTGCTTCGCAGCTGGTAAAGATCTGACTGCGTTATACACCGAATCAGTAAAATTGATGTAATTTGGCTTTGATGAGAGCTCAAAAAGCATACTAGGGTTATTCCTAAACTCAGCCAAATTAGCAGCATCCCAATACGCCAATTGGTTACCTGTTAATATACCATAAACTTCTTTCCATTCACGATCTGCTGGCTTTCCATCTCCATTCAAATCATAATATAACATAAATATTCCTTCATGGTAACGGCGATGTGCTTGTGATGATAATAATGTCACTATAGGTACCAACTCTGGGGAAACACCTTCATATGTTTTCAGCTCTGAACTTGCAAAGCTTTCTTTATCTGGCAGTCCTTGTTTTGTGGGTGACGACGAGCTGCCAGACGTGAATCTCTTCTTAACTGAGTTCATTATAAACAAACAGAATTATATAGTTTACCTAACCAAGGTCAGTAAATGTTATCAAATATATTTAGTTAAAATAATTTGTACGGCAAATAAGCTTGGCGCTTTTTTCAGGACTGTAAATAAGAAAGATTGTTCTTATAAAGGATGACTAGATATTTTAAATCAACTGAAATCAGATTTATGTCGCGCTAAGACTTTTACGTGTGGTTTCCTCTTGTTGTTCAAATATACAAGATAGGAGGCTTTTTGTTAAGAAATTTTCTCACAGAAAGTTCCATGAGAGCTTCTGATAGGTTTAGATTTTTCAATCGATAATTTTACCTATTGAAAAAGGACACAGTATTGCGATTAAGAACACAGTCAGCATAGGATAGTTTTTGCAATGATTCTCAATAAACCTGAGTAGAGTGGCGGTAACGTTTCAGAGGTGCATAAAACCTCGATTGTTAATACGTATAAATCTGTTAGGGTTGATAGGACACATCATGTGGCAGTACGATGGACGGTGTTCAAAATAAGGGCGCTGTTCACAATTATCCATTAGCTTCGTGCCTCTGCCATTTTCATAATACACTATGAAACATTTACCAGGCTTCTTCTACTAAACGCGGTATCATTATCAGAAGGCACCAGTAATAAAAGTGTGTGGGTATTGCGACATTTATGCAACATGTTCAATCAATTTTTTACTTGTAAGTGTGTGCATTTAACCTATCGCAGAAGGCTGTAAGATTAAAGTTTGTTTACAAATTACCGCGTGAAGTAATTGGCCAACTGCATAAATGTATGTCGTAAAAATATTTTTCTTCTCGAATTGGAAATAAGTAGTAAGGATTGAAGAAGCAGATGTTTACAATATTGAATATTGGTTTGAAATAACTAGGCTATCAAGGCACTCCTTTGGGATAATTCTGTTAAATATTCGTAATTAAATAGATCATTTGGAGTAAGACAATAATTGTTTTGGATAATAATATTAAGAAGCGAGCTTATTGCATATTTTTACCGATACATATGTAATGCATTTCCTCAAAACATTACGTTTTTTTGATTACTTCTATAGCAAATTCGATAAGGAAATAGTACTTTTAGACTGGTGTATCATTACTTAAAAAAGTTGGCAGTACCTTCGACATAATAGTTTTGATGTAAGCATTTGCTTATCAGAGACCAGAAAATAAAAGAAGATATAAGGCAACTTGTCCGAGTGGTTAAGGAGAAAGATTAGAAATCTTTTGGGCTTTGCCCGCGCAGGTTCGAATCCTGCAGTTGTCGTTATTTTTTTTTCTCCATTTTATTAAACTGTGTAATAGATTTAACCTTTGAAAATTCCATAATTAAGATTTTTAACAAAAGGTATTGATTAAAGCTATTAACCTGTATATTCAAAATAAGATATGTTATTAATATTTTTAATTTATGAAATTTTCAAATAAATGTGATTTTGACTAGAAAATTATGTATTTTGAGAACTTTGACCAAGTATTGCAAAAGCTAAAATTTCAATTAGATTATAAACGTATAAATAATATGTCTAATTGCTTAAAATTATATAATTCGATCCATTTATGCTTGTTCTTGTTGCTTTACTAACTTTAAAAGATCCAAGGCTTTGGTTAGTTCATCTTCTGCAGTCTTGAGATCCTCGTAATTCAAAGCAGATATGGCAAATTTAGAATGCTTTTGGATCTTTGCGATCAGTTCATTCTTATCAATAATAGCATCAATGCTTTCACGTGTGATATGCTCACGAGGACTATTTATAGGATTCAATTCAGGCTTGGGCACTTCTGCTTTAGGAGGCAGTGAACCCAGCTTCCCTGGAGGGAAAACTTTAATGAAAGAT
The DNA here is from genome assembly GCA_030563145.1 of Schwanniomyces polymorphus var. africanus. Classification (NCBI taxonomy): domain Eukaryota; kingdom Fungi; phylum Ascomycota; class Pichiomycetes; order Serinales; family Debaryomycetaceae; genus Schwanniomyces; species Schwanniomyces polymorphus. The sequence continues at coordinate 61,830 of JAKUBG010000018.1, forward strand.
GATTTATTAATATGAGTAATGTCTTCATCAGGAAGGAATTTTGGCACTCCCGGTAATTTAACCTCATTAGAATCATCAGGTGAAAAATGAGGTGCGCCTGGCAAATTGACTTCAGTGCTGCTGTGATCAGAAGTCGATTCTGCATCATTCCCATCTTGATTCTCAAAGGAAGGGGATGTTGATCCAATACCATTATTCTCATCAAGAGGTTCAGACGAATCGTTTATAAAAGTTGGAGCAGATGGCAACCCAATATCATTTCCATCTGGTGGAGCTATAGGTTGAATGCTATTTTCATCATCAAATGTGGATAATTCCAAATCATTATTATGATTGCTATGAGGAGCTGTACCAGGAACACCTGGAAGTGACAATTCTTCATTATCTCCCTCAATCTTTTCAGTACCAGTACTAAAGTTTTCTAATTCTTGATTGAGTTCATCTTCCAATTCTTGATCATCATCTTTGATAGGTATTTCGTCCTTAATAAGTCTAGTTAATTGAAATTTGATAATCTTGATTTTCTCCTTATTTAAAATCTCAAATTCACTTGGTGTAGACGCCTTACCTCCCGTTAATTTAGCATAGTCAATATCAAACTCTTCATTACCAGTGAAAACACTCAACACCTGCAAGAAATTGAGCGTGGCTCTCATTTTCTGAGCCAAAGACACTTTTTCGTAGCCTTTATAGTTACTTACACTCTCCAAGCATGAGTTGAATAGCTTGTAGGCAAATGTCAAAACCACACTAATGGAAAGATTTTTATCACTTAATACTTTATGCAATGCCTCATCCTCTTCGTTATTCCTAATTCGTTCTATATCTTCCAATAAAGTTACTGCAAATGACTCAGTTTCTTTCGAATCGACATGAAGCTTTCCATTAAAGATGTATTCTAAAACATATATTTTACAATAATAACTGACAACTGGGTTTGCAGATTCCAATTCAATAGACCTCACAATAAAAGGTGCTATATTTCTATCCTGCTTGAACTGTTCTGGTATTATATCTAAGGTAATTGAGCTCATAATAGTTAACAATTGCTTAAACAAAGTCCTTCAGGATAAATTAATTATCCTAAATCTAACCTGCAAAAAACAATATTCTCAAATTTACAGATTAATGTCTAAGTATTGAAGAGTTTAGTAGATAAAATTTTAACCAACTAAGGTTGCGTTAATTCTGATACATAATAATAAATAGAATGAATATAATCATAGTTTTCAAGAAGAAGTCCCCTGTTGGTCCCCCTACCATTTATTTGTCTTAAATACAGGCCTATTTACAATTCTGGCATTCTTAAAATCTCCTTTTCCTCATTTTTGGCATCTTCTTGAAGAAGTTTTAATATCTTAGAATCCTTCCATTTATCTGGTAATGGTGTGACATCGTAATTCTTGGTAGCCCAGTAATAAATATCCCAGTCCGATTCATCCAATAACCTATCATACTCGTCTAATTCCTCAGAAGTAAAAGTGTCCAAATGCTTCTTAGAAAACCTAGAAAGTAACAAGTCACTTTCTAAAATCCCCCTCTTTCTGGATTGGTAAACTAATCTAGCTTTTTTGACGTCTATAGTTTCACCTGTTCTTTTAATAGGCTCGATTTTCATGGTCAACTCAATGTTGTGAACTGGGTTTTGAGGCTTACCATAATTAAGAAAACTTCTAGCGGACGTTGTCAAGCCTCTTCTGTTAATTTTGGTAAACATTATAAGTGTAATATTCCTCTATGATTAAACTGAAGTAAAAGACTCCACAAATTATCGTTCAAATCGGGTGTAGACTCACTGAAATTTTTGTGTAACTTATGTCTCACGTATTTTGATATTGATGAACTAGACAACTAGAGACTTTACCACAATTCTTTGATTAAAAGAATACAGTGTATTATACTCTTTTAATATATAGATTGGATTGTTTATTAGAGATCGATATTAATTAAAATACAAAGGGAGACAAGAATAAGATAGACATAGGTAAAGGTTCTCATAATGGGTAAGGCTGTTTCAAAATTATCGAAGGAAGATTTAAAATCTCTTAGACAAGCAACGTATTTCGATAAACGTGAATTACAACAATGGTATAAAGGGTTTTTGAGAGACTGTCCATCCGGACAATTATCAGAAGAAGAGTTTGTAAAGGTCTTTAAACAATTTTTTCCATTTGGAGACCCAAGCGATTACTGCCGATATTTATTTAAAGTGTTTGATGTGGATAATTCAAAATACATCGACTTTAAAGAGTTTATAATAGCATTGAGTATTACTAGTAGAGGGTCCACGGAACAAAAGATGAACTGGAGTTTTAAGTTATATGATTTTGAGAGAAAAAAGCGAATCAGCTATACAAATATGTTGGCTGTTATTTCAGCAATATATAGCATGGTAGGGAGCATGGTAGGCTTACCAGAAGACGAGAAGACACCCGAACAGCGAACAGACAAGCTTTTCAGATTGTTACAAAAGGATAGATCTGATACAATAAACTTAGAAGAATTTAAGGCATTACTGAGGCTTGATCCAAGCATTCTTAATGCTGTAACGTCATATGATGGTTTGATATAATTAATTTATAAGCATTTAACACTTTAACCCATTTGTATAGAAAGAAATAAAAATTCGTATTGCCCATGGAAATATTAATCGGTACTAATATATCTAACTACTAAATCTAAAATTTTAAAATACAAGAAATGAAACAAGGAATGATTTTATCAATAAGTTTCTTTTTACTGCTGACCTTCTACTGCTTCCAATAAGCCATCTAGTAATTCATCAACTTCATTTATATCCACACCGGTACAGATACTAACAACCTTTTTAAACTTAAAGGTTAATTCGCTGTAATTCACAAGGCTCTTGAGTTCTTCCTCAAGGCTGTCATTAATCTCCTTATAGGCTCTGATTCTAGCCTGTAAGACACCAGCAGAAGGCAAGCTATTTATGAACTCCTCATCAGCGGCCAAATCATCATATGGCTCACCATTCGCTATTCTATCATGTAATTTATTAATAATAAATGCGTCGTCAGCATCAACATCTTCGTGTATGTCCTCATTACTGCTATTTTCCAACTCCTTTTCCGATATTTGCAACTTATCTGTAATATTCGCTATTTGGAGTTTCAAATTGTCCAACTCTAAAAGTTTCTCTCCAATCTTTCTAGACATGAACCGGTTATTAGCAGTAACAATTGTGGAATTATGCAATGACTGATGGAGTTCTTTGATCTGTTGGACTTTGGAATTAATGATAGACTCATATTCATGGTTTGTGTTTGCTAATAAATCTTGTATACTTTTAAATATTTTATTTGAATTGTTATTATAGGTTGTTTCAACCATTTCCGATTGCTTCTGGGAATTAGATTCATCCATCTTCTCTATTCCTTCACTTACCTCAACTCGTTTATCCAAGAATTCTAGACTGGACTTGATAACTTCAAATAATTGATCATTATCGGAAGCATTCGTATTATTAATTAGATCCTTTACTATATCGTAATCAATAGGTTTTATGCCAACCTTATTAGGGATATTAGCATCTGCCTTTAGAGTCAAGAATAGCTTTATAAACCATTTGGACTCATTTTCAGCTGCAATGTGTAAACAGGTATTTCCATTGTCCTTATCTTGTAAATTAATTAATTTAGAAGTTAATTCGACAAGATCCTTCTCTCTTGGTGAAATATACTCTAATATCTTTGTTACATAGAACTTTGAACTAGCAAAATTCTTGTCTGCTTGAGATGCCAAATAATGTAAAAACGACCAATTGTTGTTAGAGTACAACCAAAGATCGGGAAATAAATAGTTTTTCAATAATTCAACAAAGTTCCCCTTCTCCATGGAGTTTGTTACCACAATTGTAGAAATCAACGGGGATTCTCCTTTATAGTTCCCCCTTATTGGGGAGTTCAAATTTAATTTAATGAATGATGAAACTAAATTGGGTGATGCTAATGTAGCAGCAAAATGCAAGGCAGTTTGACCGTTTTGATCTAACGGAATATCTATAATTGTAAAATCAGGATTATTTATATATTTCAGGAAAGCTTGCTTTATATCACTAAATGTCAAACTGCCCTCTTCATCCTTCTTGAACATGTCACCAAAGACTTGCTTAACTTCAACGTTCGTGTCTTCATTATTTGTCATATTGGTGACCGGCGGAAGTGTATATGGCAAATTTGGGTTTTGCATTGCCAACGTCCTTACCAAGTCCATTTCATCAATGCTATCTTTGGATTCGTCCTTAAAGATTTTCGGTTTCTTAGTAGGAGATCCCATCAATGAGGCATTATTAGCGCTCTTTTCTTCTTCTTCAAAAAGTCGTTTGCTGGCTTTTGGGATCTTATCATAATCGTGGACATCCACCAAAAAAAGCTTCTTAGTGAACTCGTAGATATCAAATTTCAACGCCAATGAAACGGCCTTATCATAAGGAATCCATATTCCTCGCAAAAACGTATTTTCATGCTTTCTCCAGTCGTTATACACATGTGAATTGTTCCCATCAACATATTGCGAGTTGGTCAAAATTTCATTATTCAAAAAGCTATCTAACTGATCACCAGTAAAGTAGTTCAACTTTAAAAGAATCGAGAGAAGCTGATTTACATTAATGAAGGAATCCTGAGCTCGTCTCAAAATGTAGATTTCAGAGTCCATCTTCAATCCAGTCTTTGTCAACTTCAAGTTCAATTGCACCACGTTATGTCCTGAGTATGCTACAGAACAAATGGACGACACACACGCCGTATCCAAATGGGTGTCATTTAAGCGATGCAGAATTGAATTTGTAGTTGTATCACCAACGTTGATTGGCGATTCCATATTTGTTGTGTGTTAATTGACTAATGTGTGTTTAATTGTAAAAACAAATATTTGCTTGAGTATGTCTCTATTACTTCCCATTTAGGAAGCGAACAAATTTTTAGGGGGACGTGTGTAACCTGCAAAATAATACCCAGAACTAACCTGTAAAAATGCACGAGATCCACCTCATCGAGATTTAATCAATGAATTGGAACCTGATAACGGATTAGAGAAGAGTTCATTAAGAAGAATTTACACAGGATACACACACTAATACAATGGACTATTCCGGGAGAGTGAACTCCAAGAAAGGGTCTGGTGGAGTTGCAGATATCCTGGAGACAAATGTGCATACAAAAAGACGGTTGAAAGAGTTATTTACAACACAAGTGTTAGACTTGGATAATGATCCTTATGTATTTCGCAATCATTTGGGGATGCTTGAATGTAAGCTCTGTTTGACTACCCATGTCAGTGAAAGCTCATACATCTCACATTTGGGTGGCCGGAAGCACCAGGTTAACTTGGAGAAACGACGCATCTTGGATGAAAAATACAACAAAAACAGGCAATTGGGTGCAAATACGGATGCGGCGGTGTCCATTAATAACGCCCCAAAGCGTACATGGAATAAGATTGGAAAGCCTGAGTTCAAGGTGGTCAAGATAAGACACCCCCAAACCCTCCAATTGGGGGTTCTGATTTCCATCAAGTATCCCAAAATTGCTGTGGATGAGCCATTTTTTCGGTTCATGTCCTACTATGAGCTCACTACAAAAAACCAGAACGTCGCAACGTCATACCTACATGGAGAAGCTGACGATCCAGATAGTGTGGATCCCAAAGACTGGCAGTATCTTGTAATTACGGCGGAACCTTATGAGAACATCTGTTTCGTGCTTCCAAATAATTCAGAAATCGATAAACCAAACGAACTAGGAGCCATGTCTGAGTCATACTGGTGGCACTGGGATAACGACGTTAAAGACTTTTATCTTCAATTCTTGTATAAATAGATAGCTTACTTAATTAATTTTAAATACCTCATTATCATCTCGACTACACCATCAGAATCGACCCCCACTACCACATATCAAACCTGCATATAATACGAACAAATTATCATAGACCTATGGCAAAAAGGTGAACGAAATACCGTAGACAAGAGAAGAGGTTCTAGTATGGTAGGTGAATTTGACAATATGACAGTTACTAATACTCTGCAAGGTAAAAGCTTAGGATTTCTCGTGCGGTGTAAGGAAGCATATGACTTGATACAGGGTCTTTTATGTGATAATTTGCCGTGGGGTCTAGTTCCCGACTCTAAGCTAGGATATCAATACGATGCAGAAGTGAGAAGCAATATGAAAAAGAAGATTTTGAAAAGTATGGAAGTATTGGAAGGGGCCATAGATGCTATGGAGTAAGTTTTTTACAGATATTTACTTCTTTTCAGAAGTCGGAAGGCTAGAAATGTTAATACTAACATAATGTAGTTTGAGTGAAATTGCCATTTCGTACAATGGAGGGAAAGATTGTTTAGTGATGTTGATTATAGTATTGGCCACTATTCACAAAATGTTCATAAAGACTGGTAAATTTGGTCAGTTGCCAGAAAACTACAAGTTGGAATGTATTTACATAAATTCAGAAATACCATTTCCTAATTTAACCGAGTTCATCCAAGACTCCACTAAACATTATCATTTACATCCTATAACTATCAAATCATCCTTAAAGGAAGGGTTCGAAAAATACCTAAATGAAATAAATCCGAATATTCGTGCCATCATTGTTGGAATTAGATATTCTGATCCATATGGAAGGGAGTTGAAATATCAAGATCCAACCGACCATAATTGGCCTAAGTTTTTACGTATCCACCCAATATTACACTGGAACTACGTAGATATATGGGATTTTATTGTGGGCTGTAATCTCACCTATTGCACAATGTATGACGAAGGCTACACTAGTTTAGGTGGCAGATATAACACCTTCCCTAATCCTTATCTCAAAAATGAAGATGGCACTTATCTGCCAGCTTATATGCTTAGGGAGGATGCAGATGATAGAGAACGGTTAGGAAGGTCAAAATAAAACGGAATTAGATAATCAATCAATCGGTATATATATATATATATATATATATACGTATATATATTTATTAACATGGACTCAGGCTATACTACCTCTTCTCTGGCTCTTATTACTGGTGCTTAATAATACTTCCTTAAAATATTCATCTGATAATGGACCAACCCCGATTTTTCCCAATGATCTTTCTGCGCTTGTGTTGCCAATATTAATGGGTACATTATTCAGTTTATTTTGTTTCTTTAATTCTAGGTTCTTCAATTTCATGATTAATTCTACCTCTTGTCTATTGTTCTCATCAATTAAGTTTTGCAAGTATTGTAAATATTCCACAGATTTAGTGAGAATTTGACCCTTATTAGGTTTCCCGTCTTTGGTGCCAGAATTCTTTATGGCTGCTGCCATTTCAGCTTCATTATCATTTAAGTGGCTCACTACAGGTGGAGCAGCTGAGTCTTGGAAAAAACTACTTGGAATCAACGTGAGCAATTCCTGTATTTTTTCATTAATGTTGTCTCTCCTCTTTCTCTCATTACCTTGTTCATCCTTGTCGTCGTCTTGATCTTCATCATCACTACCATTATTAGATTTTGCTTGGAATGCTGAATTTCTTCTTGATTGAGGTTTTGAAATCCCTCCACCTAGATGGCTACCTCCACTGCCATGAAACGATTGTGATAACTGTTTCTTTATATCTAGAGACTTGCTAGCCAATTGCTCGTCTGGCTTAATCTTTATGCTAGGTATATTTACATTATGGTTGTTTACTCCTGGCGATGCAGAAGCTGAATTAGAAGTTGGACCCTCTGAATTCTCTAACAGATCCGAGTTACTTTTCATAAACGACTCCTTGAATCCTGAGAAATCTGTCATTTTATTGTATAAGATAGATGAATGGGAGGTTATGGATTTAGATTATTAACTGTCTTAATGCTCCATATTCTATACAAATTAAGTTAAGTTATATACAGGACTTCCTTTTTGAGTATAAAACAAGTAATATCGTCTACTCATAGAATAAAGAAAGAGAAGTGGTAATATAGCTTTAATACTACTACTAATATATATATATATATATTGCCTTTATTATATTCTAGGTGACTTTTAAAAAATTCATTTAAAAAACAAATATAAAGGAAAATAAATTATTTCTTTACATAAAGCATGTTGGTTTATCATGAAATAAGATTGTGATTTTATAAATATTAAAAGCTTTTTATTCTTATTTATGAGTAACTATTCTTCAAGGATATGACCTATATCATATTTTGAGAATTCATTAAGAATATATGATTTTGTGAAGATCGCTTAGCTTAAAAGTTCTAGAACACTTCTGAGATAATTTGATAAAGATAAACTAGAAATTGATCATTGGGAAATATATAGCTTCTTGTGATTAAATATAAATAAAAGAGTTTACTTTATTATATTGCGGATACACATAGGATAAGAATAGAATAATTATTTCAATTGAATTATATTTTATGTAGTCACTTCAACGTTATATTTTGCAAATTTTGATTGAAATAAGCAGTAAACAACTTTCTTGTTGAATTACTACAAGAACAAAATGTTGATCCTTTCTAATAAATATTTCTAATATTATCAATTCATGGCAACAAATTTAGTTTCAAGAAAGACCCAAAACTGTTCGAGATCCTTTCAAAGTCTCTATAATTAGATAGCTCATGTCCATATGTCCATAGTTTTCCATCCATTTAAACCCAGCCTTATATATTAGATTTTGCTTCTAGATATAGGTGATTATATATTACGATATATTATGAAGTTTGAATTGCAAAATATTGATGCAAAATATATGCAGGTTTGGTTATTCAGCCGTTCCACTTCTTAGCTGAAACTTAATAAGGTCCTTGACATGATAATGGAATGACCTATTCACAAGTCACCAGACCTCCCTTAGTTCTACATTTAAAGAGTTAATATCATATAATTCATAAAAATATGACTGATGCTAGGAAAAAAACTATTTTCTTCTATTATATTTCTATAAATGTATATTAAGAGGAGAACATTACGGATGTACCCTACAGATATTTTACAATGTGTATCCCTGGAAATACTTTATTTTCCTTTTGAGATATTAGACTAATGCTTTCTTTATTTTTTATTTTAAATTTATTGCAAATTGGCTAAACGAGATAATCTCTTTTCCAAATAATCAATTCTTCTATCGTCTTCTTTTGTCCAGATTGGCAAGCCAGTATCCTTATTTAAATGGGAGTTTCCCATTTTTAAATTATAGTAATCTATAATTATTTGTTTTAATATATTAAGTGTTACCAAATCCCCATTAAATCCATTATTTATCATTTCAAGGTAGATCATCTCAACACCATAAAGATTGGCTTTACCGTTAAAAATCCAGTGGATTCTCAATACCTCATTGTATGTCTGCTGATTACAGACTACAGTATATAAGTTGATATCCTTCTTAAGAATATTGAAAAGCGACATTGCAAGTTGGCCATTCTTGAATTTAAATGATAAAAGGTTCAATACCGAGTTGAATACAATGGGCAATGTAAAAACATTCAAAATTGGCTCTTTAGGGTTCTCTTTTGATGACTCTTCTATTTTCGCTATAAATTCACTATGCCTTTTTCCAAATTTACTTTTAGCTCTTAACAACTTATTCATGAATATGTCCTCAAAAGAACTACTATCTGTCCGAGATGCCTCCACAAGACCACTCCATTTGGCAAATATCTTATCCATATATTCTACAAGTTCATGGGAAGATTCCATTTCCTTCAAATAATCTATAGTAGGTGCTAATGCTTGTTCAGTCTTCTTAAAAAGATCTACTTTTAATGTTGGCGAAACCGATCTGAGTTTATATTTATTCGAATTTTGCTCTACAAGATTATCAATCTTGCTCTGTGATAGCTTTACTGATTCTCTCAAATTCAATATCAAATCCTTATCTTTTGTTTTCTGCTTTGCCGGTTGGATATACGAATTGAATATATTTTGGAATAATTGTCTTTCTTCTTCCACTACTGAATCGTCTACCTTTTTATTAGGCAAGTCCCAGAAATCAAAACCAAAAACATTCTCATCAGTCTTATCAACGTCGACAGGCTTATACTTCTTATCCATGCTTTTATCTTTGGGGGATATTTCCATTTGAGAATTAACTAAATTTGATAAGCCTGATGGTGATTCATTTTCCGGAATTGTTTCTGAACCAAGATCTAATGACTCTAGCAAAGTGTCTATATCATCCTTGGGTTTGAAATTCATATGTGGTTCTTTGTGAAAAGACGATAAAGTCTCACTAGTTTTATCTTCACCGTTACTTTCCTTAGTTCCTGATGTATTTATCTTATCATTATCATTAACTTTTACGTGATCTATATTTCTATCTTCTGGGAAATCAGGTAAATCTGCAATTAAGCTGTCAATGTCAAATGGTATCTGTGCATTCTTTCGATGATCATTATCATTATTGCCATTACTATAAAATCGTCCCTGATATTGATGTTTTGCAGAAACTCTCAAAAAACTATTAGTTATACTAGAGTTCCTATACTTTAATAGAGACACTCTATTAACACTGAATGCTCTCAACATCTTATCTAGCTTACTTACTATAGTTTGATAAATTTACTATTACAAGGCAAAAATTTGCAAGCTCTATTTTTTAATATACAGGACATGATATTATACATGAATAGATACACACATTATCTACACTATTATTAAGATATTAATGGTAAATTTATAGTTTATTGGTTATATTTTATCAATATTAATACCATCATCATTATTGTTATTTTCAATTTCATCACCCCCAATTTTATACAAGCGATCTTCTTCACTAAGAACCTTGACTTTCAGCATTGAGGTCTTCTCAACAAGTCTCTTGTAATCTTCATGAGGAATACTCCAGCCTTCACCTAACTTATTACAAAGGTAGCTGACAACTTCGTCACAATACCCAAGTAAACTGACATCAAAATTGCAATGTCCAATTGGATCTTTATTGATTAAAATTTGGGGGACACTCTCAGGAACCTTTTCCACAATATCTGCAACCGGTGCAACTTTCAATGAGGTTCCTATGCAAATTACTAAATCACATTCATGAAGATCTCCAACTATTGTATCATGGAATCTTTTCGGCAAAGGTTCTCCGAAGAATGTAATATCAGGTTTCATTACCCCGTAGCTTTCAGGAATATATACGTCTCCTTTATTTGAAATTTTTTGTCTAGTCTTTGAACACTTCGGACAATATGGAATTGACTGACTTCGTATTTGAGGAAATATCTTTTCGCCCTTAACTTGATATTTGCAAGTTACACAAGTAGCTCCTGCAAAAGAACCATGGCATTGAATAACTCGTTCAGGTTTTATTCCCACATGACCTTCTAAATCATCTATATTTTGGGTATAGTTCCTTAATAATTTACCCTTGACTTGTAATAATTTAATAAATGCATGTAATGGACTGAAAACTTTATCAGGGGGAAGAATTAATTGGGCAATCGAGTAGAATAATGATGGATCACTATGAAAGATTTCTAAATCAAATACTTCCTGGGGATCACTTAGGCCCAAGTGCTGGACCTGCGAGTAAAAACCTTTAGATGATCTAAAATCAGGAATTCCTAAGCTGGTTGAAATCCCAGCGCCTGTAATTACTAAAATCTTCTTAGAATTTCGTATAAGCTCTACTGCATGGTCAATATTGTAAACCAGAGGTAACTTTGATCGAATACTTCCAATATTTTTCATTGCCTGATGCAAATAATTAATTAGATCCAATAAGCTCCCACTTGAAGATTCATCTAAATCACGAGGTATATACCCAAGTTGCACAATCAATCTCATAATGTCCTCACTAGATGCTGTTGTTGGTAGATACTTATCGAGAAACATCATGGTACCAAAATCCTTAAGATATTTCCTTGTTTCCAAAATAAGCCTAGGTGAAACATCTGTAAGATCACTAAGCGATATTCTATCAAGGCCATCATCAGAACTAGAAGTGTCACTCTCATTGTTTTCAATAAGTTCGGAGTCCAACGACCCCTCTAATTCAACTTCAGGGAGAACACCATTTTCAGCTGAAGAATCATCAGAGGATTCTGAAGACGAACTAGACATGTAAGGTTTTTGAAAATAATCTAATTTATGACTAGCTGTTAATTTTTGTCTTTTCCTGGCTTGAATTTCCTCGCCAGCATCTTCTGAATCAGAATCCATAAGGACAATATCATTCCCCTTGCTAGTCATTTTACCGAACGTAAATAACAGCCAATTAGAGAATTTTACAAATAATAATAGAACTAAAACTCAGCTTCGGTAGATAAAATGCACTTCAATACAGTTCTTCTTCAAAGTATCTTCCTCCAAATATGCGATGAAACCAACTCAAGGGTAAGCACGTGATTTGAAATTTTGCAAGTGTTAAGAGAAGCAAAAAGGTGCAAATATGATGGTAAACTATGCCAATTATCATTATCTACATAATGATTTATCGTGTATTTGGAGTCCATATTGCAAATTGTATACGAAGGAAGATTTAGATGCATTTCTTATACTTCTTCAAGTGCCCTTTTCAAATATAAAATAGGTCTTCAATCAAGGAAAGAGGTGCTATCCGCTAAATAATCAAATGAGTTTCATTATATATCTAGTACTATGAAGAGAGGAGTATTTAATGAATGGCTCAAAAAGCACTGACGTATTATAGATGTCTTTTCTATATAACCCACCTATAGTTACACAAAAGCAATGTTATATAGTCGTTGCAAGATGAGGGAGAGAACGAATATGCTTTATACATTATGATGAATACCAAAAAGAAATATGGCTCTTACGCTAGACAAGTATGGTCTGATTTGTCTATAACTGATAAGCTCTTGCCAATTTTTATCATTTTGGCAATGATACTTGGTATATTATTATCAGTTTACGTACCATCTTCTAGGAGGGCATTTGATGGTGCTCAAGTAGAGGGAGTGTCGATTCCTCTTGCTATTGGGCTCATTATCATGATGATCCCGCCGTTATGTAAAGTTGAGTGGGAAAATTTCTTTAATTTTTTTGGTCTGAAAAGGTATTTGGACCTGATATTGGTCTCTCTAGTGTTAAATTGGATATTATGTCCCTTTTTGATGTTTGGGTTGGCCTGGATGACCTTATTCGATGAAGATGAATATAGAATAGGAATAATAATGATAGGAATGGCAAGATGTATTGCTATGGTATTGGTTTGGAATGATATCTCTGATGGTGATAGCACTCTTTGCGCTGTTATTGTACTTGTAAATAGCATGCTCCAAATCGTATTATATGCACCATATCAAATATTCTTTTGTTATGTGATAACTGGAGATTATGGTTCAAGCATGAATGTTGGTGTGTCTTATACTGTAGTTGCTAGAAGTGTAGCTTTCTTCCTTGGGATCCCTCTTGCTGCTGGACTCGTTATAAGAATGTTTGGACGTTATTGCGTTGGACTTGATACTTATAATTCTAAAATCATGCCATTTATTGGTCCCTGGGCCCTAATAGGTTTATTATACACCATAATAGTAATATTTATCGAGAAAGGACACGACTTCATTACACATATTGGTTCAGCATTAAGATGCTTCGTTCCTTTAGTATTATATTTCTTTATTACGTGGTTTGGCGTCTTTTTCTTTATGAGATGGTATTACTCATTTAGTTTCAAAAAAAAGATCACATATACAGATGAAAATATCGAAGAAAAGAGATTATTATGTGGTTGTGATATGGAAAGTGAGGAAAATAAGAATAAATCGACTTTATATTGTTCTGCTAGCTATAAGGATGTAGTAACACAGACGTTTACAGCAGCATCGAATAATTTTGAATTAAGTCTTGCAGTCGCAATATCTCTTTATGGTTCTGGAAGCAAACAGTCAATTGCTGCTACATTTGGCCCATTGTTAGAAGTTCCAATATTATTGATGCTTTGCTTTGTTGCAAAATTCTTCAAATTAAAATTTCTTTGGAGGGACGAGAACACAACCCTTCCAAAGAGGGCCTGTCGTTAATAAATTTAGTAGCTGTACTGTATTTGTACTATGATATAATCTTTAGCACTTGATATTTTCGATTCTTGTGATAGTGAACCAATTTAATAATTTTCGTATTCGAAAGCTATTCAATTCGGATATAATTGCCGTTACATATTGTTCATACTTTTCGGAAAACTTATTGCAACCATAATGAGGGGAGTAGGCGATCTGCATCTAAAAGAAGCAATATATTACATAAGCTTACCGAAAGCTGGTGGAGTTTTTTAGGTATAGCATTTTATATTTTCTACTTAGACTACCGGTTCGAAATTGTTCATACCAAAGGTTTGGGATATTTCAAACTGCAAGAATAGTTTAATATCAAAACTAAAAACTTGCAACAAACTATTACGAAGAATATTAATTTTGCCCCTAAAGTTGATGTACTTACATTTTTAAAAATATATCCTTCCTCCAATCTTTTTTCGTTTTTCTTATTTCCCCTATAGATCGCTTGCCTTTCAAATCATAACTTAAAATTCTCTGAACTATGCTTACAGACTCCTCGAAAACTTTCGATCGATATGTGGCTAGATGATTTTTGGCTTGAGGTGTTAACTGCGAAAAGTCAACTCCATTGTCTTTAACTTTTGATTTAAAAACAGACCAAAATTCTTAAATTGCGTTCAATGCAGGTAAATAAGGAGGTAAGTAAACTAATTAAACTTCATTATTTGAAGCCAATGTAGATATATCTTCATGTTTGTGAATGAATGTATAATTTTTCACTAAGTCAAGAATCAGTTTCCAACTCTCGGCCCATCAAATCGTTCATTGATTGTCTTCTGCAGAACTCTTGCAGGTGGAACTAATGAAATACTTTTAAAACATAACCCACATACCTTCCTTAAAAATTTATAAATGGTAGAAGAAACCTTTAAAACATAAATTTTCTTGGAGACTATTTACCTTAGGTGTGTGTTGAATTCTCACTCAAAATGGAGAGTAAATGATCTTTATGTAGCTGAACTCAAAATAGGCGTTTACTAAGACTTTTAGAGCTAATTGGAATACGTATTATTAATTCACAATATTGTTCCTCGCCAGCTTTTCCTTTCCAGTTTAGGCTGTTTGCTTAGGAATTACAAGGATATTTTGCAGACTGATAAAAGGAAAAGCCATCTTCGACAGTCATTTTATGAAATTTTTGCTTGAATTCAAAAGAATGCCTAATGAATTTGTTTGAATACGATCAAATTCCATATTAGTCTTTTCGTTGGGATCCTTTATCTTTTTTTAATTTTTTTTACAATCTTTCATAATTGTGAGTCTCTAAAACTCATACACGAATCTACGAGAGAATCAAGCTCCTACAATTGTAAGTTACCTACACCATCTTACAATACTCATTTTTATATACATAAAATTTAAAAATAATCTGAAAATTTTATCAGGTCTACGGGAACAAAATATATAACCATAAGGAGTTTATTTTTTAGACCAAAAACAAAGGCTTTCACACCATCAATACTCTGAAAATATATTTATGGTCAATTGTATCAGAAGATAATGATGTAAAATTAGCATCACTACAACTCAGTATTCAGTAGCGCTTCTTGAAAGATATGTTGACGAATAACAACCAGCTGACCCAATATCAAGTTGCTGTGCTTTGCTTCTCTTGTAACATACGCATCGATAATCTTCATCTCTTCGACCTTGTGGAGTACAACAATTCACGGCTTTGCCATCACAATTATGAGCACTACTATAATTTAAAAACTTACCTCCGCAACCTCGACATTTGTATCCATTATTTCTGTTTAGACAATTCTAATGTCTCTTCAGAAAAAATGAGGGAATATCAACATCTTCACTATCATGTAAAATAAACTTTTGACCATCATATGTTAAAGTAGAATTATTAGATAATATCCTTGAATATGTGTAGCCAATACCATCAGGGTTAGCTTCAATGTAATTTTGATAAAGAGTCACGATCTCTGATAACTGTGTATCCAGGATATTTAATTTCAGTAAATTCTCCTCCTGTGTTGATGATAATTCAATCATATAAATTATAATCAATCAGCAAATATTATCAAAAAGTTTATGTAAGATCAACTTCTAGCTAATTGATGTATCAATTTTTCAGCAAAATAAATGCGAGTAGGCTCCTTAAATACCGTTTCCAGATAGCAATATTTACCGTGGTATATAGCAATGATGACCCTATGGACATTCATCATCTATGTTAATGGGGAAAGTGATATGTAATTTGACTTAATTTTTATCTTTCAGGTTGCCAGGTACATGCATCCCCCTCATTTATAGCTGCAGTATAATTTATTTATAATTCGATTGAATACCTATCGTTAACTTTAGCCTCAGATCTCGGGCTTTTGACTTTTCCACACTGATTATTTAGTATAGTATATGAGGAATTTAGAAGTAATATTATATAGTATTTGTGGTTTTAGTTTACCTGAATGATATTAATAGTCTTGATAATAATTTGAGATAATACTATTTATGGCGTAGAATAGTTTTTAATTCTGGTCTGAAAGCTTTCTTTCTAAGGTATAAAAGGTTCGGTTGTATTGTATAAGCCCGAACCGAAGGGGTGAAAACAAATTCTATTATTAGAAAGGAGGGGACATTTTTAAGCTCATGTACTGAATCTTTTACCTCATATTACTTTACTATTTTCACCTAATCTTATTGTAATTTAGTTTTACGTGGATGACTACTTAGTGCAAAGAAATTAAATTATAATGGAAATACTACTATTTTAACTACATTTAAAAATTATTTAAAAAACATTTTTTAAAGTAAGTAACAAAATTGCCACTTTGCCATTACACAATGACTTGTATTACTCTTGTTAATCTTTGCTAAGACTTATCAAAAATTATTTCCCATATTGCAAATGGTAGTCATTCTAGTCTATAACCTTAGGATAATTGTAAAACAATCTCTACAGTTTTCATGTAAAGATACAATTTCCCATCGACATTTTTAACAGTAGCATATGCAAGATATGCTGCTAATGGGCATGATTGTCTGGAACACAAACCAGATATATTGTATTCAATTCTACAGAAATTCTGGTCTTTTGTATTTTTGATCTTGAATTCATAGAATTGCTGATTTATAACTTGCCAAATAACTCAGACATGCAAATGATATAATAATTATTGATTTATAATTTAAAAATGTGCAAATAAAATGAACTTCATACAAATTTCATGTTGCTAACAGAAAAGCCATATCTTATTATAGGAACAATTTGATATTTTATATATAAAATTCTTATTCACAATGCGTATATCAAGTTGCAATTAGAAAATCAGATTGTCCGCAGCTTTACCATGCATCCTACAGCAGCAATTTATTGTCTAATGCACTTTCATATTATTGAAACAAAGAATTGAACATATTGTAAACGAGTTCGTGTATAATACAAATCAAAGCATCGTCGTTCAACTCGCGAATTTACCACGTATACCTTGTAAAGAAAGTTAGATGGGCAATTATACTTGACAGAAATTTATTTCTTAGCTATCTAATATAATAGTTCTCTCCTTCTATATATGTGATCTCTTTAATTTAGAGAGACATTGTGGCGTGTTTTGCTAAGACATTGCAATATTTCTTAGGTCGAAAAGAGTTCGTGGCCGTAACGAATCTCGCTAAATCGACATAATTCTCGTGTTCTATAAATTTTGAAATATTTATTGCTAGATTTAGTTTTTTTCTGCTGTAAACTTAAATTTACTTAATTCCAATCGTTTCAAATGTTGGATTCAGTTGAATTTATTAAGACACCTCCACAGGGTCCAATTGAACCAGCTTCTGACAGCTGCGGTATTCTTACCACCGATGTTCCAACTATTCACAACGCGCCATTACCTGCTGATGGACCTGGTGCCAAATCATTCAGTAACTTGATTATGGGAGGTTTGATGGTATTAATTCCTTTATTTGTTTCTAGAAAATTAGGTGGTGGCTTCAAGACCTGGTTTTTCTTCTTTATTTTATTTGCTATTCCAATTATGATGGCTTACTGGACTTTGGCTTCTTCATTCTCACCAAGATTAAATGAAAAAGTTAAGTTTCCAAACCGTCCTGTTGGTTACTACTTAGAATTCCACACTCCTGAATTAAAGGCTAAGTATGTTGATTCTAACAATGGTAAGGGTACCAAGATTCCAATGGAAACCTTCCACGAATTGTACTTCGATGGTAAAGTAAGCTTCAAAGGTGACTGTTTAGATATCATGGAATACAGACATGATTGGGCTAACTTCCGTTTCACTTTGTCTTTATTTAGATTCTTCTTGTTAGGTATGATTCCAGAAGTCATTATGCACTCTAAGTCTCAAGATGAAGAACAAGTTAGAGATCACTACGATAGAGGTGACGATTTCTACACTTGGTTCTTAGGTCCAAGAATGATCTATACTTCCGGTGTTATCAGTGATATCAATAGAGAAGAGTCTTTAGAAGAGCTTCAAGATAACAAATTACACATTGTTGCCGATAAGATTCAGATACAGAAAGATGAACACGTTTTAGATTTTGGTTGCGGTTGGGGTACTTGGGCTAACTTTGCTTCTTATAAACACGGTGCTAAGGTTACTGGTATTACTTTAGGTAAAAATCAAACCAAATGGGGAACTAAGTTATTCGAAAAGTATGGTGTTTCTCCAGAACAATCTAGAATTGAATGTTGCGATTACCGTGATGCTCCAAAATCAGCAAAAGAAAGCGGTTTATATGACAAGATTACCTGTTTGGAAATGGCTGAGCATGTTGGTATTAGAAGATTTGGTACTTTCTTACAACAAGTTTACGATTCTTTAGAAGATGATGGTCTTTTCTTCTTACAATACGCTGGTTTAAGAAAGAGCTGGCAATACGAAGATTTGATCTGGGGTTTATTTATGAACAAATACATTTTCCCAGGTGCCGATGCCTCTACACCATTAGCGTTTGTCGTTTCTGCTTTAGAAAGTGCCGGTTTTGAAATTGTTTCTTTAGATAACATTGGTGTTCACTACTCTGGTACTTTATGGAGATGGTACAGAAACTGGATTGGAAATAAGGACAAGGTTGTTAACAAGTATGGTATCAAGTGGTACAGAATCTGGGAATATTTCTTATCTTCTGCCACCATTACTGCTAGACAAGGTGGTGCTTCTTGTTACCAATTCGTTTTGAGAAAGAACTTGAATTCCTACCATAGAATTAACTACGTTCCAGCTCAAAAGGGTTTACTTGGACCACTTGCTAATGGTAATCAATGGGCTAAGCCATAAGTGCTATAGATAAAAAATTAAATATAGATATTATTCCAGATTTAACATAAATGTTGATCTGAAATGCTTGGAAATTTATATATGGCTATTTATATTAAATTAAAATAGATTTATATGCTGTTACTAATTCTTTTAAATGTTTTGTAACCGAAATAGGTTTGTGTTAGAATTGAGTATTGCTCACATCCTGATTGATGTCATCAGTATAGCACATGATAATAACTTTAAGGTCAGTTGAAAGTGGAAATATGCAATCTTCCTACGTATTGTAGAAACATGGATTCATCACATGACTCGTCCAAGTTTTTTCCCGAAACCGGGTTTGCTCTTTCTCCTATGCTCTATTACAACCGTATAGTACAGAGCTAGGTATAGGTCAATAGTTGGTAGCCCTAAATAATATGTACCCTAATATAACCAGTAATTGTATAATCAGATATACGCTATATATATGATACTACTTTTCATGTTTGTGAAATCGACCATGATTGCTAAAATCATCCTGTCATCCACTCAGAGCTCGCGATTCTTTCCTTATCAGTATGAATTTCCTCGGTCGGCCCCTTCCGATTGTCCGAGGATAATAACCGTATCAATAAAAATCGACCGTAGCTCTCCGTCGCCCCGAGATATCTGCGCTTCTCATATGGCTTTAGTGAGCAAATTGCAGTGAAAACTTTAGATCGGGCCTCTCATCATCGGTTCCTGTAGTTATCTTTCACTCCGGATTTGACTCGGTTACTACTGTTGGAAAAAAAGACTCTGGGGTAAATCCACACATATAAATACTGAGTAAATCCTCTGATAATTTGCGCTTCTATTTATTATAGTGCACTATTTAAGTCAATTGTCATATTTATTTAGTAACATACATTATTGCACACGATGACTACACCATTTCCACAAACCATAGATAAATTGAAGGGTGTCGAGATTTTGGCTCCAATCCCTGCTGAATCTAAGCATATTTTCAATAGCGAAGCATTGGGTCTTGTTGCCACATTGCACCGTTCTTTCAATGCCACAAGAAAGAAGTTATTAGCTAACAGAAAAGACCAACAAAGCTTAAGAGACAGTGGTGTATTGCCAGATTTCTTACCAGAAACTGCTCATATCAGAAATGACCCAACCTGGACTGGTCCTCCATTAGCAAATGGATTAAGAGACAGAAGAGTTGAAATCACTGGTCCAACTGACAGAAAGATGGTTATTAACGCCTTGAACTCAAATGTTGCCACTTATATGGCTGATTTTGAAGACTCGTTAACTCCAGCCTGGTCTAACTTAGTTGATGGTCAAACCAATTTATATGATGCTGTCAGAAGAAATTTGGAATTTTCTTCTAATGGTAAGCAGTACAAATTGAACCTTGATTCAAAAAGACATATTCCAACTTTGATTGTCAGACCAAGAGGCTGGCACTTAGAAGAAAAGCACGTTCTTATTGATGGAGAACCAGTCAGTGGTGGTATTTTCGATTTTGCAATTTACTTTTACAATAATGCATTTGAATCTGTTAAACAAGGATTTGGGCCATACTTTTATTTACCAAAGATGGAACACCATTTAGAAGCTAAGTTATGGAATGATATTTTTAACTTCTCTCAAGATTACATTGGATTAGCTAGAGGTACTATCAGAGGATCTGTTTTAATCGAAACTTTACCAGCTGCATTCCAAATGGATGAAATTATCTACCAATTGAGACAACACATTGGTGGTTTAAATTGTGGTAGATGGGATTACATTTTCTCTTACATCAAATCTTTAAGAAACCACCCTGATTTCATCTTGCCAGACAGATCTCAAGTTACTATGTCTGCCCCATTTATGTCATCTTACGTTAAATTATTAGTTCACACCTGTCACAAGAGACAAGTTCATGCCTTAGGTGGTATGGCTGCTCAAATTCCAATCAAGGATGACAAGGAAAGAAACAGAGCTGCTTTAGAAAATGTCGCCAAGGATAAGTTAAGGGAAGTTTCTGCAGGTTGTGACTCTTGTTGGGTTGCCCATCCTGCTTTGGTTCCTGTTGTTTTAAAGGTATTTAATGAACACATGAAGGGTCCTAACCAAATCAATGTTCCTCCAAAGGTTCCTTACAAGCCAGTTACTGCAAGAGATTTACTCAGTCCTTTCGTTCCAGGCGCTCAAATCACTGAACAAGGTATTAGAACTAATATTATTATTGGTTTATCTTACATTGAAGCTTGGTTACGTAACGTAGGATGTGTTCCAATCAATTACTTGATGGAAGATGCAGCCACTGCAGAAGTTTCCAGATCTCAAATTTGGCAATGGGTTACTCATGGTGCTAAGACCAATGAAGGTAAGACCATTACTAAAGATTACGTTTCTAAATTATTGAATGAAGAGTACGAAAAGTTATCCAAGGCAGCTAAGCCAGGTAACAAGTTCAAGCAAGCTTTAGAGTACTTCAGACCTGAAGCAACTGCTGAAAAGTACTCTGACTTCGTTACTACTTTAATTTATGACGATGTAACTACTGTAGGTAGAGCCACTGCCGCAGAAAAATTATGATGTCTTTTGATAAGATATTTGTTTCTATTACGTGATCAGACTATTTATGAGCTATATATTAAAAAAATATTTATTTATTCACAAACGCCGATGTATGTTTCTATTATCAGACTCTTTTAAGTGCGATAAGAACGGTGGTGTTGTTAACGCCGTTCGAGCAAAAGTCCTTATCTCCATTCCCACCTTCCTACTAAAAAGACAATTCATCCGAAACTGATATAAATTACAAAATAAAGGCTTTAATCCCCGCTGAAACAATAATTCCTTTCCTCCAGAGAATGGAGTTTAGAACAGTCTATTTCAATAAGCAGCTTGACTTCATTTCTTCACGGGTTTTGGACCTAATTTTATATATAAATGGCATGAAATAGTGCTTCTCTATCTATAATCCTTTCATTTCCAAATTGAATTTATATCTCTTTATCAATTAATATTTCATAATGGGCAGTGGTGCTGTAAACAACGATAAAAGAAAATTAACGGCTGAAGAAAAGGAGAAGCTTATAATTAAGGAAATAAAAGATTCCCAAGTTGTCTATGCATCAAAGTATGAAGGTAGTTTTTTTGGGGATATTTTTGGTCTTTCTTTTAAAGTTAAATAGTGATGTTTAATGTTTTTATGATGAATGATAAATTAAATTATGTGAAAAAATAAATACACTTGTAATTTCGCCTATACTCTAATAACTTTATCAAACCAGTTAATTAAGCCATTCCTGGGCATTAGTTGAAATTGACTGTTTATTTCAAATATGCAATCATTAATTCTAATATAATTCAATAACTTATTCGCCTTTAAACACAGCGCTGCAGTCTCTTGTACTTGAAACCATTCATCAAAGACTGATGGATTTAACATCCCAATTCCTATATCCGGTGATCCAACAGTTTTCTGTCCAAGAACATGCAAAAATCGTAATTGAGGTAATGATGAAACTAAATTAAATAAGCCATTAGTCGTATTGCTAGTATTAAGCCTTAAGGAAACCAATTGCTTGCAAAGAGATATCTCTTTCAAAAACCTCTCAGATATTATAGGGATGTTCATGTCTGAAAATGGATTCTCTTGTATGACTTCAACCGAGATATGCTTTAGGGTGTGGTCTTTGTTACCAGATGTAACTGCTTCGGCATATGCATCAATGAACTGCTCTATTCCAGAATACGTATGTAATTTTGTATCATTATACCTCATTATTAAATCCAAAGATTTTAAATTGGTGGTACTTAATTCTTTCAAAAATAATGGAATAGAATCTACAACTGCTTCCCTTATATCTAGGTGTAGATTCTCCAAGCTCTGAAGACATGGTGCAATGGAGATAATGGCACTTTGGGCAATTTCTGCCGCATTATCCACTATTCTGTATTCTGATATGTTCCTCAACTTAAGGGTGATCAATCTTGATAGATCAATTGATTTTTTAAGTATTTCATAATCACTTACTGTTACTAGGCAATTATCTAGCAGTAGTTCCGCAAGGTTTTGGAGATAATTAAGTTTGGATTTACTGAACGCAGCAGAAATTATATCTTTGTCTAACTCATCTAAATCATTTGTAATATTTTCTGTTACCAAATCATAACAAGGTGGTACCAAAAGTGCTCTTTCAGAATCAAATCTTGATATCTCTAATCGTTTCAATCTTGTACCTACGGAATTTCCTCCACTTTTTCCAACAAGGATGTTGTCAATTATGGTTAAAAGACATTTTGAAGATTCAAAAGGTTTGAACAGAAACCCTTCTAGGTTCGGGAAGTCTAACACTTTCGAATAATCTGATGTACAATCAAGATGGTGTACCTTATCAAAGGAGGAATATCTATCCAAGAATTTATTTAGTTTTAAGTTTAATTTCAATGAAATGAGATTGGATTTGTTGGGGATTGCCTCAAGGAATTCAAATGGAATTTCTTCTGTCCACCAGGTTAAATCCTTCAAATGGTCTAGGGATTTGAAGAAATCAAGCATATTTAAATAGAGGTCATGATCAGCTAAATGAAAGGAGTCAGGAAGTTTAACACAAGTAAGCATTTTAATATATGGAAAAGTGGGTTCAAAAGAATGATATTTGTGGTAATTTTCACTTATTTGCTGATGTAAAATAGTGTATGTCTTAATAAATTTCTTTAGGCTGTACGAATTGTTTATATATGTACATGAAAATTCTCTTTTATCATTTGAACAGCTTACACCCTCATAGAAAAGATATTTATATTCTTTGGTAAATTGGCTATATCCCTCATCGACTATAATATGTTGGTATAGTCTGGAGATAGTTGACATATATAGCAGTTTACTTGTAAGCATTAAATTCAAGCAATCTATTTGAGACAATTGATTTGCTATCTTTAATCTTAGCTCAAAAGGTAGAGATTCAATAGTGACATTTGGGAATATTCTTTTGATATCAGTTGCTTTAGGGGTGAGTATTTTACTTTCATTCGTCTTTGCCTCTGAAAGGCTTACTGATTTAGTGTACTCTGTTGCCGAAATAAAGTATGGATCAGTATCCATATTTCTCCAATATTCACCCGCTATAGTTGAAAACATTATCTATCTTATCTTCCTTATTCAATCCATTTGTTTATTGTATGCTGTTCTCTTTGTTTAATGAGTTATATATAATATATATTTAATCCGAGGGATATTTTTAGTTTTGCGCTCACGAGCTTTTACAAAAGTTTTAAAAATGGATGCAAAATACTACTGCAGATTTTAATGATTTAATTATTAAGACATGTAGTTAAATATCAATAAATAGATGTTTTTCATTTACTTATAAATATATATATATTCCTTTTATTGGACATATATATTGATTTCAGCATCATTAAAATATAATTCTCTTATATAATTCAAAGAAAATCTCACTACTCAATGTTTTAACTTAATGTTCTTCCTGTTTGATTGTAGAAGATGTTTCTTCTTTTGGCAATTTTTTATTGGTCATGAATAAGCACGTTATAAAGGATAAGCATGCGACACCAGTGGTCATATAGAAAACATTTTTAATTGCTTTCATTATTTGAATTTTGACAAAATTCTGTGCAATTAGTGATAAATCTTTGATTATATTAGTAGATGAGTTCAAATCTTTTGCTGTTAGGCCCCTTAATTCCTCCGCAATTTTCTCGTTAGTTTGCCTTTTTAAACCTTCAGTATAATACCTGGAGAAAGATGAAGTGTAAACAGCTTGGCTTAAGCAGGTAATTATAGTTGCTCCAAGAGATCTTGAAAAATTGATAAAAGTTGTGGAGAGAATTGTACTTCCCGGTGTTTTTGGAGCAGAGATCTGTGCTGAAATAAGACATAGTTGCACTTGAAATCCAACAGCCACGCCAAAAATAATCAAATAACCAATCTGCTTTGAAGAAGATGAGTCAATATCTAACAAGCATATTGTTCCCATTCCTATTGGTCCCAAAACACCCGCGCCTAAAGTGAAGGGCTTGACATAGGTCGTTTTTTGAATTAATATTGCGCACAAAATAGTTGATATAACCATCGCTATGATAATCGGAAGTAAGGATATTCCCGAGTGGATTGAATCCTTTCCTAATATGACTTGAAAATAAAACACAACATAAACAAGAGTACCAAAAAAGTATCCTAACATGGCAAAAGCAGTAATTGCAGCAGCAGAAATCTGTATAACTTTAACAATTTCAAAAGGAATTAAAGGGTTCTTTGAAAATGAGAACGTCCATACAAAAAAAGCTATTATCAAAAGACTACCAATTATGAAACAGCATATAATAGCTGCAGAGTTCCACGAGTATTTATTTTCAGATCCCAAGGTCAAAGCCAATAAAAAAATAACTAACCCAGATATTATAAGAAAAATTCCAAGATAATCTATTGCAATAATCTTTTCCTTAAATGTACCATGAGCCTTCGGTGGGTTGTATAAAAATACTAGAAAAATAAAAGCCAACCCACCTATTGGTAAATTTACATAGAAACACCATCGCCAAGTAACGTATGTAGTAAATAATCCGCCTATAATAGGACCCAAAATTGCCGAAAAAGAGTAAATAACTCCTACCAAACCCATAGCCAATGGTCTTCTATCAATCGAAACTATTTCAGCAATTACAATATATGCCACAACTTGAATTCCTCCACCACCAATGCCTGCTAATACTCTTCCTCCAATTAGCATATTCATTCCATTAGCCAATGCAGTAATTAAAGAACCCACTTCAAACAAAAATACACATAATAAAAAGCAAACCTTCCTTCCAAATGCTATTGAGAGTTTTCCCCAAACTGGTGTAAATACACATACGGTTAACATAAATCCTGAGGTTAGCCATCCTATTTCATTATAAGAATTAAACTTTTGGCCAACATCACTAAGTATAGTAGAAACTATGGTCTGGTCTAGCCCCATGAGGAAAAGACACGCAAGAATAGCAACGAGACATGTGTATAGTTCCATTCCATATAAGTATTGCTCCTGTCTTTTTGTTCCATCTCCAGCATCACTTTCAAAAAAGTTATTCGCAGCATTCTGATCTTCTAAATGAGATTGAGAAAGTTTTTGATTATCTTTTTTCATGATATGATTATCACTAATATGATTCCCTAGTAAAGTAACACACGATTACATATCTTTAGTGATCAACTTGATCTTTTATACCTTTTGATAAAATGGAAAGCTAAAGGAGATAATCGGTCGGTTCTTCTAAAAGGGGATAATCGGTAATTTACCAGAGCGATCTCGGCACTCACATAACTACGATATCCAGAATTTGTAAGAATTGTAGCAATTCTATAATTAAATAACCGGTGATTCACCGAAAAGTTCTTCAAATAACTTAGTTACTTCATGTGCTGATTCTGTAGACAAATATAAGTCATCCTTCAAAATGTCATATTCCTCGTAACTGGGCATTTCCCCCGATAAAGCATCAACTCTAGCACATCCTGAATAATCTATAATAACTCTAAGGCTTTCGACTCCATTTTCATTTCCTCTGAGCATAAACTTATTGAATACCTTAATACAACAAAATATTATATAGTAACAGTAGACGTTTATATCCTCATTATCGGTGAACATACATTCTAAAAGTTGCATCAAAATGGTATTTAATACAATTGAATTCTCAAATTCATTGCTAATAGAGTTTATAGAAATCGGATCATCATCATAATTAGCAATATCTGAAATTTTAATTTTATTGTTAACCGTTGTTATGTTATCTTTAGAATTCTCGCAAAGTTTGATCATAAGCGCAAAGACAGATCTTGAAGAATAACACAACGAAATACCTATACCATAAATATAACCTTCATGAATCGATGCATTCTGGTCATCCTCTTTTAATCTATTTCTGAGTATCTTAATCATAGCCGAAACTGAGGTAACACTTAGAAAACTATATTTTGTAGATATTTTATCATAGTACTTATGTAGCTCGCTGTTCTCTTTATGATATACTGCCAAAATATTATTTAGATGCTGAAGTAAGCTTATCGCTGAAATCAAATTAGATATCTTCGCTAGTACAGTAGGTATTTCATGAGTTGTGTTTAAGACATTAATGCAGTTGAATAGTGGCTCATTTTTTCCTAAATATTGTTTTATGTTGTATATGCAATGCTTAATATCGTCTTCAAAAACCTCAAATTTGCTTAGCCTATTACAACATGACCTTAGCATTAAAATCAAGTTAACTTTTGAGTCAGACGTGTCTTTTAATATGTTATTATCAAAAAACCCATCCTGAATCTGTAAAGGAATACCAATATCCAAAGAATTCCATGTATCGTAATACAAAAGACATTTCCATATCTCCTTCAAACAGCTTCTATAGGCAATGCTTTTACTATGATATAACATATCAATATCCCGGTGTAAGCCCATCGACATAGCCATACGGAAACATATCGTAAACATAATGGAACCATTACTATGATCTCCATTATCTCCATCCCTAATGTTGAATTTTTTGAAAATTCTTTGCAATAATATGGCCTGCAATGCAGGTAAAGTTGACCGCTTCATAAAGTTCCCGTCTCTGGGGCGAATACCTTCTATTAAATTCAAGAAAATATCGTTGCTGCTTAAAAAAATAGGATACTTTGTAGAAGCCTTATTGTCAACTTGGATCATATATTTCATTATTATAAGCAATAGCGAAAGGGTAGAATAGTCTTGGCCTCCGTTTAGTCTCAATTTTAATTTATTATTCTTCAAAACGAAAATTCTAGAATAGTCATCCATTATTATTCCTTTGTCTATAATTGGCATATAACTATACCAAATACTCTTGAAATACCGGTTAAGAAGATCTTTCATAAATTCAAAATTCGGTAAATATTCTATCAATCTCTCGGTATGGGTATAGTCAAAGGCTAATAATGAATTTACTTGTTTTCGTTTTTTCCATTCCCTTCTATCTCCCTTCAAATATTCTCTGACCTTAGATGTATACTCAGAAGTAATGCTATTTCTCATTAATATTGGGTATTTCGATGTTAATCCATGGTAAACTATTCTTCTGGATTTAATTTCCAATGCTTCAAACTTTGTACCTTTAACACTATCTTTATCAATATTATTCTTTTGTGAGTCTTCTTCCTTCCGCAATTCCGAGGATGTACTTATATTTTGGTGATCAGAGAAATACTGATCCTCATAAGTACAGTCTATAATGAACTTTCGTTTACAAGATGTACATCTAGGTCTTATTTGATCACATTTGATTTTTCGCTTTCTACAATTTAAACATGCTTTTCCCAATCTTCTTCTTCTCTTCTTCCTTTTCCCAACGTCGAGAAAATTATCTACTGTTAGGATATCCATTTACCAACAGAATAGCCTTAGTGTTGTTTTTGGATATCTTTATTCTTACTTTAATATGCAGGTAGTAATAGCGAGAACTTTCTTTTCTGATTTTATATACGGAATTTTTTGTTCTTTAAGTATTGCAACCTGACTACAAATATTATTAATATGATTTGAAAATTGAAAGCAAGAGGAAAATCAGTTTATATATATATATATTTAGTTTAGAAATTCTTGTCGAATGGAATTGAGAATTCCACGAGGTTAATCAAATAATATAGTAAATTCCATAGGTCAATAAAGTATATATATATATATTAGAACAGGTTCCAATTTCAGCTTGATTCTGAAAGCTAGACTTCTTGGTTAGTCAGTTATATGGCTTTAAGATTGCCTATTTGAATACTATCAAAGAGCTAATGAAATAAATTACTATAACGATATAATCAATAAAAGGACATAACCTATTATTTATAGCATAGTCTTAGTAATTTAGCTTTATATCCCTCCGATGTGATATATCCATCCACTTTGGTTGGAAATTTATCTCCTGAATTGGAACTCTCCATGCGAGAACAATATACGAAGAAAAAGATAGATCAATAAGTAACTGCAAGGAAGATAATTGCGAAGTAAAGAGCTCGCGTATACTTGACTAATTAATCGAACATTCTTAGAAAACAGAACCCACTAAGTTAGCTCAATTGTAGACAGAAATAAATGAGTTAATAATTTGGCTTATTTCTTTCTGATAACTTCCAGTGTTTATCCATAGAAGCAACAAGAACTTGAAGTGAATCTTATTTACAACTTTTAAATGAAGAGTCATGTGCTAAAGATGTCTCCTCTTTCGGTAATCTTTTATTTGTCGTAAATAGGCAACTTATTAGTGATAAACATGCCGCACCAGTTACCATATAGAAAACATTTTTGATAGATTTCATAAGTTGAAGTTTGACAAACTGTCTTGCCTCTTGAGGTAAATTTTGGATTAGGTCAGTTGATGAGCTTAAATCTGCTACTGTCAAGTTTTTTAATTGCTCGATTATTTTTTTGTTTGTTTCCTTTTTCAATGCTTCGGTGTAAAATCTTGATAACGATGAATTGTAGACAGTTTGACTTAAACATGTAATTACAGCTCCACCAAGTGACCTTAAAAAGTTTACCAATGTAGTAGCAATTATTGTGCTTCCTGGTGTTTTGGGGGCTGAAATTTGGGCTGAAATAAGACATAACTGCAATTGCATTCCAACTGACACACCAAGTATAATCAAATACCCAATTTGTTTTGAAGTTGACGAGTCAATTTCTAATAAACATAACATGCCTGTTCCTATTGGACCTAAAACTCCTGCAAACAAAATAAAGGGCTTTACATACCTAGTTTTGTGAATAAGTATTGAACTTGAAACTGATGATATAACCATTGCAACTATCGTTGGGAGTAAAGAAATGCCTGAATGGATGGCATCTTTTGTCATTATTACCTGGAAGTAAATTACAATATAAATTAGAGCACCAAAGAGGTATCCATACATAGAAAAAGCAGTAATTGCAGCTGCAGAAACTTGTATAGTTTTCACAATTTCGAGGGGAATTAAAGGGTTCTTTGACCACAAGAACGACCAAACTAAGAACAAGATTGATAAAATTCCACCAATTATAAAGCAACTAATAACAGCAGCTGAGTTCCATGAGTATTTACTTTCAGAACCTAAGGTGAGAGCCATTAAAAATATAACTAATCCAGAAATCAAAAGAAATATTCCAAAATAATCTATTCCATTTATCTTTTCCCTGAGGCTTCCTTGGGCTTTAGGTGGGTTATACAAAAAAAAAAGTAAGATGAATCCTATCCCGCCTATTGGTAAATTAACATAGAAGCACCATCTCCAAGTAACGTATGTAGTAAATAATCCACCTATAATTGGGCCCAAAATGGTAGAAAGGGCATAAACAACACCTACTAGAGCCATTAATAATGGTCTTTTATCGATTGAACCAATTTCAGCTATTACTATGTATGCTACAACTTGGATTCCTCCACCCCCAATTCCCGCTAAAACTCTTCCGCCGATTAGCATATTCATTGTATTTGCCAAAGAACTTATTAACGATCCCAATTCAAACAAAAAAATACATAATAAGAAACATAACTTCCTTCCAAAAGCAATTGATACTTTTCCCCATATTGGTGTAAAAACGCAAACTGTCAACATATAGCCCGATGTTAGCCATCCAACTTCATTGTAAGCACTAAACTTCTTACCTACATCACTAATAATTGTAGAAACAATAGTCTGATCTAGGCCCACTAGGAAGAGACACATGAGAATAGAAACTAGGCATGAATATAGTTCTGTTCCATACAAATATTGGTCTGTTCTTTTGGTTCCATCCCCTGCATCACTCTCGAAAAAGCTTTTCGCAACATTTTGCGATTCTTGTTGTGAAGGCGACAATTCTTGGCTTTTGTAGATCATTATCGAAGAATAGTTCTAATGTTAAGTAGATCTATTATTCATTTTTATTTCAGAAGAAAATTAGATAGGTTTTATATAGTGAAATAAGAAGAAAACTAAAGTAGATAATCGGCATTTTCAGAAGGAGATACACGGTGCATCTAAAAGGAGATACTCGGTTCATCCAAAAGGAGATACTAGGCATCTAAAAGGAGATACTCGGTAAATTCTAAATGGGCTTCACTTACTGAAGAGGTTTTATCCCATAATAGAACATATTTCTCATACGTATATGGTGTATTCTTATTCTATACAAAAATAATTAAGTATTTCAATTTAATTACAACAGTTCTTTTTTTAAGAGTAGAATTAACCAATGAGATAGCAAACAGGCATTATATGTGCGACTAATGGAGTCATTTTAGACACCGTAATTTATGACCTGTAAACGAGAAATAAAACAAAGATGTTAGTATTAGAATTAACAGTAAGATAAAAGATAGTTCCAATTTAAACAGAATCAAAAGGAACTGTATTAGATTTATCGTTGGAAGAAAAGTTGATGAGATTGTAGAAGTTCTTCAGTTATTTTTTTTTTTTTTTTTTTTGGCTGCAAATATTCTTTTGAAGTTTACAATCAAAGAGCAGGAAAAGAACATCAATGACAGCACAATTGTAAATCTCTAGTTCTAAAAATCATGCTAAAGTGCTTTTTTGAATCAACACATCCAAGATTATTTACTATCAGTAGTGGATGGACGCTATTATTATCCTCTCAAACTATTAGTTCTGCTTAATGGATACGTTTAATACGCTTGTTTGTTAAATAACGTTCAACAAAGTATTCTCTTATTTAAAATGGCCCTATTTATATTTTGCTTTGATAATAATCTATTCCATCTTGGTCAGAGAAGGACTTCCTATTCCTCTAAAATCTGTATAATCATGCCTAAATCATCTACCTTTCATGACTAAAAAAAGATATTTTATATTGTGTGTTTAGTAGTAACTTTAGTTCTTCGGTACCACATCAGTAAAATATTATCTTCTTATAACAAGGTATCATCTTGGGGACATTTTCCAACAGCTTATGGTATTATTACTAGTACAGATTCTCCTAACATATAAATGAAAAGTGACATAGAAAAAGTTTGATACAATTCAATTCCCAATAAAACTAGTAGAAGACCAATATTGCTCTTTGTAAAAAGGAAACTACAACATGGATGATTCAACAAAGAATTGTTCAAAAAACATAGATACATCATGAGCTGATTCTGAAGATTGATATAATTGATCTTTCATTATGTCATAATAATCAAAATTATGTGCCTCTTTTGAGATAGAACTTACTCTAGCACATCCTGAGTAATCTATATCGACTCTCGTGTCTTGAATTGAACCATTATTTTCTTGAAGTATTATTTTATTGAAGGACCTGATGCAACAAAATATTACGTAGTATAAATAGATATTTTCAAATAACATACTTTCTAACAATTGCATCAAAACGCTATTTATGACGATCGTATCTCCTAATTCTCCGCTGATTGAGTTTATAGACTCAACGTCATCGTCATAGCTGACAATTTTTGATATTTTAATAGTCTGGCTAGGCACTAATTTATTAGATTTGACATTTTCACAAACCTTTATAAGGAGTGTAAATAGAGCTCTCGTAGAAATTGACAAAGAGATACCTATACCAAAAAAATAACTCTGGTTAATTTGCGGATTTTCGTTGCCTTCTTCGTTGATCCTATTTCGAAGTATTATAATCATTGCCGATATTGAAGCGACAATTAGCATACTGTATTTTGTAGAAATTTTATCATAGTATTTTTGTATCTCATCATTGTCTTTATTGCACATAGCCAAAATATAATTGAGATGTTGAAGTAAAGTAATTGCTGTTAATAAATTGGTTATCTCGATAAGATTGGAGTATATCTGCTGAGTTGTATTAAGATTATCAATATAACTAAACAAAGGTTCAAACCTCCCTAGATAGTCCTTTATTATAGATACACAGCTCTCTAAATCTTCTTCAAAAACTTCGAATTTAGTCAACTTGTTGCAACATGATCTTAACATTATAATCAAATCTATTTTTTGGTCGGATGTATCTTTAAGTATATTATGATCAAAAAAGCCATCCTGTATTTGTAAAGGGATGCCAATATCCAAGGAATTACACGTATCATGATACAAAAGACATTTCCATATTTCTTTTAAATACCCCCTATAAGATTCGCTTTTATCACAATAAAGTACATCAATATCCCGATGCAATCCCATAGACATAGCCATACGAAAACATATGGAAAACGTAATAGAAGAGTTACTCTGTTCCCCACCAGCACCTTCCTTGACATTAAATTTCTTGAATATAATCTGTAACAAAATTGCCTGTAGAGCTGGTAATGATGCTCGCTTTATAAAGTTCCCATCATATGGACGAAAGCCCTCTATCAAGTTTATAAAAATGTCATTGCTGCTTAAAAAAATAGGATACTTTTCAGAAGCAATATTATCAATTTGGATCATATATTTCATTATTATAAGTAATAGTGAAAGTATCGAATAATCGATTCCTTCACTTAATCTCAACTGTACACTGTTATTGTCTAAAACAAAGAGTCTGCGAAAATCTTTCATTATCGTTTCCTTATCAAGTATGGGCGTATAAATGTTCCAAATACTATCAAAATATTGGTCTAGAAGGCCCTTCATATATTCAAAACCCGGTAAATATTCAACTAATCTTTCAATGTCGTGAAAATAATCAAATGTTAATACTGAATATACTTGATTTCTTTTCTTCCACTCCCTCCTATCATTCTTAATATATTTTCTGATTTTATTGGCATATTCAGGGCTAAAGGGGTTATACATTAATGTTGGAAATTTAGATGTCAATCCGTAATATACTATTCTTCTAGGTTTAATTTCCAATGTTTCAAGCGTTGTCTTAGCTCTATTATCTTTGAAAATATCCCCCTTTTTGGTATTCTCCCCAATCACCAACTTACTGCTTTTAGATTCCATAGTATTAGAATAATTCTGTTCGCTGTAAATACAATCTTTAATACACAATCGTTTACAAGAAGTGCAGCTGGGCCGCTTTTGATCACATTTAATCTTCCGTCCTCTACAGCTCAAACATGATTTCCCTAATCTTCTTCTCTTTTGCCTCTTATTTTTCTCAACGCTCTGGAAATTGTCTACTGTTAAAATCTCCATTTGTTTTACTGAAAGGTCTTACAATTTATATTTTAGATAAATTAATAGTTCGTTTATATGCAGGATCTTGATAGCTTATCTATTTCATCGTTTACTTAAGAATTTCTATGTAGAAACCATAGTTTTAGCTATAATCCGTTCTGATAACTCCTAAATATATATATATAAATACTGCTTCGAAATTTGATTTATCCACATGAGGTTAAATTTTTTTTTTCAGCTTTTGATTAATTAAGGAAATAAATCTTTTCCTGATATAATAAGATAACAGACATTGATTACCAATGTTA
Source organism: Schwanniomyces polymorphus var. africanus (assembly GCA_030563145.1). Classification (NCBI taxonomy): domain Eukaryota; kingdom Fungi; phylum Ascomycota; class Pichiomycetes; order Serinales; family Debaryomycetaceae; genus Schwanniomyces; species Schwanniomyces polymorphus. The sequence continues at coordinate 96,430 of JAKUBG010000018.1, forward strand.
TTCATCTCCCAATAAAATATTTATTACTAAGAAGCTGTAGGTCCTATTAATAGTCGATCAATATTTATATGTAGGTATATTAAAAATTGAAGAGTATTCTCATAGAGACATGAAATATTGAGAGTAAATCCTTTCAATAAAGAACATATTAATCACTTATAAGATGGCTTAAAACAATGAATTCTGCTTGAAAAAAGTAAGTAAACATATTTTATATATGTTAGTAGCCACTTGAAAGGTACTACTCTATTTTTATTTTTATTTAAAGACATCATTATATAGGGTTCCCCTTATCATCTGATACCAATGAACACGTGCCTTCGATATTCATTCTTTATGTTATCATATATACAGTTGTGAAATATCCTCCATCATCTAAATATTCTTCTTATTGTTGACCATATGTAATCATTCTTTCGGCAACCTCTTATTTGTCATAAACAAACATGTTATGAATGATAAACAAGCAAAACTGAGACTCATGTAGAAAACGTTTTTAATAGCTTTCATAATTTGAATTTTGACAAAATGCTCCGCAGCTTGTGTCAAGCCATCAATTAAATTAGTTGAAGCATTCAACTGAGCTGCTGTTAAATTTCTTAATTCCTTAATTATTTCCTCGTTGGTTTCATTTTTTAATGCTTCAGTATAACACCTAGTAAATGATGAAGTATAAACAGTTTGACTCAAACAAGAAGCAATTACTGCACCTAGAGCTCTTGAAAAATTGATCAATGTAGTAGAAAGGATGGTACTACCAGGAGTTTTGGGTGCTGATATTTGTGCTGAAATGAGGCAGATATTTACTTGAAGCCCAATAGCAATCCCAAGAATAATCAAACAACCTATCTTCTTTGAAGTGGATGAATCAATGTCTAACAAACAGATAGTACCCATTCCCACTGGAGCTAAAACACCTGCAAAAATATTAAAAGGCTTAATATATTTAGTCTTGTGAATTATTATTCCACCTGCAACTGACGATAATACCATCGCTATAATAATTGGAAGTAAAGAAATTCCTGATTGGATGGAACTCTTGCCTAACAAAACCTGAAAATAAAATACTAAGTAAATAACAGTACCAAAAAAATACCCAAACATAGAAAATGCCGTGAGTGCTGCTGCAGAAAGTGGACCAACTTTAATTAGTTCAAAAGGGATTAAAGGATTCTTTGAAAATAAAAATGACCAGACACAAAAGACTACCATTAGAATACCACCGACTGTGAAGCAACTGATTATAGCAGCAGAGTTCCATGGATATCTATTCTGAGATCCAAATGTCAAGGCTAACAAAAAGATAACTAATCCAGATATTAAGAGGAAAATCCCGAAGTAATCTATCGATTTTATCTTCTCTTTGAAATTTCCATGAGCTTTGGGTGGGTTGTATAAAAATAGAAGCATACCAAAGGCTAACCCACCTATTGGCAAATTTATGTAGAAGCACCATCTCCAAGTTACATAAGAAGTAAATAAACCTCCTATAATTGGACCCAATACTGATGAAATAGCAAAGGTAGCTCCGACCAGAGCCATTGATAATGGTCGTTTTTCTATGGGCACTATTTCAGCAATTACAATGTATGCTAAAACTTGGATTCCAGCTCCACCAATTCCTCCTAAAACTCTTCCGCCGATTAACATATTCATCGTATTTGATAATGCACAGATCAAGGAGCCTGCTTCAAATAATACAATGCATAATAAAAAGGAATTTTTTCTTCCGAAGATAATTGAAAGCTTCCCCCATATTGGTGTAAAAATGCATACTGTCAACATAAACCCCGATGTTAACCATCCTATATTATTATAAGAATTAAATTCTTGACCCACATGGCTAAGAATTGTAGCAACAATGGTCTGGTCTAGTCCTACAAGGAAAAGGCACATGAGGATAGAAATAAGACAAGATATAAGCTCCATACCAGTTAGATATTGCTCTTTTCTTGTGGTTCCATCACCTGCATCACTCTCGAAAAACCTTTTTGCATCATTTTGAGATTCTAATTGGGAGTTTGAAACTTCTGGTTTATCTTCGCTCATACTTATTGATTATGCTATAGAATCCTATTTTTCTCCTCTGGAAGGAGTATCGTGGTAATTTATACTCCTGAATAATAAATGATATAAAGTATATTCGTTTGTGAGTTCCAAATGGGGTTGTTCGGTACTACCTTATGGGGTTGTTCGGTACTACCTTATGGGGTTGTTCGGTACTACCTTATGGGGTTGTTCGGTATTCCAATTTAAGTTATTGATTACCAAAGAATTGTTCAAATAACTTAGTTACATCAAAAGCTAACTCCTTAGATAACAAAAATGGGTCACTTCTTTCGTAGGTAAATACTTCTTCCGTGACAGGATCGACCCTGGCACATCCTGAATAATCTATAATTACTCTAGAATCTTGTATCCAATTTTCATTTACTTTAGACATTATTTCCTTGAATATTCTTATACAAGAAAACATAGAAAAGTAAGAATAGACACTTATATCGTCATTTTCGGTAAACATACCTTCTAATAGTTGCATCAAAATGCTAAGTAAAACAACCGTATTGTTAAATTCCTCCCCAAAAGAACTTACTGTCTCAGGATCATCATTATAAGTGGCTACTTTAGCTATTTTAATAGGTTCGTAGGGTATCATTATGCTAGACTTAGAATTCTCGCAGACTTTCATCATAAGAGTGAATACCGGCCTAGTTGAGTAGCACAATGAGATTCCTATTGCAAAAAAATATCCTTGTACAATGAATATATTCTGGTCGTCTTTCCTTAATCTATTTTGGAGTATTTTAATCATAGCTGAGACAGATGCAACGCTTAAAAAACTATACTTCGTAGATATTTTATCATAGTGTGCGTAAAGCTCTTCATTATCTATATGGAAAGTTGCCAAAACATGATTTAAATGTTGAAGCAACCCAAGTGCTGCCATCAAGTTTGATATCTTTATTACATTTTCGAATAAGTCTTGAGTTGAATTTAGAATATCAATATAGCTGAACAACAGGTCAAACCCTTCTAAATAGCCCTTTATTATCAGTATGCAACTTTGCAAATCTTCTTCAAATACCTCAAATTTACTCAATTTATTACAACAAGTCCTTAACATAACGATCAACTCAACTTTTGGATCCGATCTGTCTTGTAATAAACTACTATCATAGAAACCATCTTGGATTTTTAACGGAATTCCAATATCCAAAGAGTTCCACGTATCGTAATACATTAAACACTTCCATATTTCTTTCAAACAATGTCTATAAGAATTACTTGTATTGCAATATAGTTTATCGATATCTCTATGCAAACCCATCGCCATTGCCATCTCAAAGGCTATAGAAAACATAATGGAGCCATCTCTATGCTCGCCATTATCATTGTCTTTAAAATTGAATTTTTTGAAGATTCTCTGTAATAGTAATGCCTGCAAAGCAGGCAAAGATGAACGCTTCAAAAAGATCCCATCATTTGGGCGAAGACCTTCTATTAAATTCAAGAATATATCATTACTGCTTAGAAAAATAGGATACTTTTCAGATGAAATTTTATCAATTTGGATCATGTATTTCATTATTATAAGTAGTAGTGAAAGGGTAGAATAATCTACTCCTTGATTAAGTCTCAACTGAATTTCATTATTCTCCGAAATAAAAAGCCTCTGAAAATCGTCCAATATTGTTTCCTTGTCAACTATTGGCATACTAATATACCAAATGCTATCAAAATACTGGCTTAGAAGGCTTTTCATATGTGCAATGTCTGGTAATTGTGTAATCAATCGATCTAAATCTTCCACATAATTGAAGTTTAATTCACGATTTACTTGGTTCCGCCTTTTCCATTCTTTACTATCTCCTTTTAAATAAAATTTGACTTGCCTTACATAGCCAGATGAAATTTCGTTCTTTGTTATCATAGGATATTCAGAAGTAAGTCCATAATACAGACTTTTTTTTGGCTTGATTACTACTGCCTCAAATTTCTTCTCGCCAACATTATCTTGGAAGATGTTTTTTTTGGCATCATCCTTGACTGCTACACGTTCATTTATTGTAGTTTGAGTCTTTGTTCTATCAGAGATTTTCTGATCGTCGTAAATACAATCTTCAATAAACTTTTGTTCACAAGACGTACATCTTGGTCTCACCTGATCACATTTGATCTTCCGTTCTCTACAGCTCAAGCATGACTTTCCTAGTCTTCTCTTTTTTTTCCTGCTTCCATCATTTTGGAAATTATCCACAGTTAGGATCTCCATAGTAAATAACTATCCTATCTGAGAAAGATCTACAGATATTTGTTACAAAGAACATGCAGGAATTGTATTGATCCTTATCGTACAATGTACAGTACTTTTATTCTACTCAAACTACTAGGTTCGGAATTTCTCATACAAAGGGTTCGGAAATTTTCAAACCTTAAGCAAGAATACTTATATACTAAAATTGAAAATACTCATACCATCAGTAACAATACCTCAAACTATTTTCAAAAATTTTCATACTATTATGTGGAATACTAGACACAACCCCCAATTTATATTAAATTTTACCCCCAAAGTTGATGTTTCTTAGATTTTTAAAATTATATTCTCTGAACTATGCTTACAAAATCCTTGAAAGCTTTCGATGGATATTTGGTTACCTGCTTCTTTAACTTGAAAAGTTAACTGCTGCGCACTGTTAACTCCATTGTCTTAACTTTTGATTTACAGACAGACCAAAATTCTTGAATTGCATTCAATGCAGGTGAATATGGAGGTAAGCGCGCAAATTGGTATATTTAATTTCAAATCGCTAAAAGTTTGATAAAAGCGTAATATCTGGATGAATGCATTAAACCCATGTCCTGCGTGTTTAAAATTTCATTACTATGTATGAAATAATCATTAATATAATTAGCATAGGTGGAAATTTACTTCACCCTTGTCAGCAAGCGATATTCAAAAAGAAAATTAATGGGTATTCATGAGAAGGATTTTATAATATACTGTAAGCTGCAGACAGTAAAACGAATGAATATATGCACATCTAGCTAACAGACTTGCTGAAAAAAAAAAAAAAAACTATCGGTTAAAGAAGCTGCTATTAATGCTTTGAACTGTAGGGAGAATATCCTTTCTTTTCTTGCGATCCAGTTCATTTTCATTTTCATAATTCTTAAAATCAATCTTATCCGTAACGCCATCATCGATATTTTCTTTAGATTTACCCATATCATTCAAATTTTCATCTGTAGAATACTTACCTTTCTTAAATATCCGATCAAGACAATCAAGATCTTGCTTCTTCTTACGATGGTCACTATTCTCACAATCAGACAATCCAAAATCTATCAACGAAATTTTACCTGAGATAGACACATGAATATTAGACTCCTTAATATCATTATGTGTAATTCCTAAACTATGGAGTTCTTTAATTCTAGTTCTAATAACCTTATAAACTTCAATTTCGTTCCACGTCTCTCTTAGTATTTCTTTCCCTAAATATTCAAATATATGCATTGGATGGTCGCGAAGACCATTCCAATAACCTGAAGTAAAGAGTTTCGCAAAATTAGAAGCATATTGTGACTGTGATATTTTTTCACTAACTAAAAGCTCATTAAAGAACATTTCGTAGTACCCATCTCTAGTAGGTGTACAAAGAAAAAATAATTCGTGCATTTCCCATGGCCGACTTGAGTAATGATATAATTTAACAAACACTTTTGATGGAAGCTTAATGTCTAGAGTTGGATAGCATTCAGGAGCATCATGAATCACTCGACAAATTGTATTACCGTCAATGACCTCCTCCTCTTTTCCAGAAGAATCTTCCTTTAAGTCTGATAATGTTGGATGATAACTGTTTGGATGTTTCTGCGAATGTTTAGGCATGACATTATCAAAAGGATCGGTCCCAACGACTTTATTAGCTATTTTAAAATATCGTGATAACCTTTCTTTGGTGTCATATGCGTCTTCCAAATCTCTATAGAAAAATCCGGCTAATGCAGATCTCAATGTAATACCATGTGCGACAGTTTCTGGATCATTGATCACATAGTAATTTATAGCCATTTGATGATCATCTAGGAATTCATATTGAAAGAAACCACTAAAGCTTTGATGATCAGATATAAAAACCCTGTCTGTACCACAAATGAAAGCATCATAAAGATATTTTCTTAAAACCAATGCAAAAGATACCTTCTCTGACCATTTGCAATCTTGAAAAAAATGAGAATCACTTATCAGTTTATTGGATACTCTTGACTTGTAGTTCATAATTTCTAGCTTTAATTCCTCGAAACCTTTTTTCAAATAATATGAACCATTTTTATAATTCCCAATAGCAAAACATATTTCAGGCTCTTTAAAATTAAGAGATGAAGATTTTCTCAACACATGAATTATATCAGGTTTTATTATTTGTCTTGTATGTAGAGAAGTCCTTAGAAGTGAAGCCCTTCCAAAGTAGCTCTCCCTTTCATATATATCTTGATAAATTTTTCTAAGCGGAAAAGAGGTTACTTCATCAAAATACCTCTTAATATCATCCTCTTCTGACATTGGATCACCAAATGGATAATCATAGAATGGCATCAAACGTGTGTTTACGGAATTTGATTCCTTAATGACTTTATCAAGAGGTGCAAGGTAACTTTCTTTAAAGTCATCGTCACTCATTTCTCTAAATTCAGCTGTTGTCAATAATTGAGTGAGATATACAACTGAACTAACCAGAGGAAATGCACCCAACGATACCGATACATTACTTTTTGATACGTGCTGCTTATCGGCAGATTCTTGTTCACTTATATTATAGTGAATCTGAATTAATGGTGTATCCAAAAAGACGCTCACATTTTGCTTTCGATTAGTTTGTACCAGAGAGAATAGAATAGGATTAATTTCCATTCTTTGTTCGGTAGGTACATCTATAATAATATCCTTTATGTCTTTTCCTGTGAAATACATATAATTTACATTTAAGTAATTCTATACTTCATTATATAATTTAGGCTGCTAACGATTATTTTGTATTTTTTATGCTTCTCCACATTGCACTGCATATTGGTGCATATTGGCTACTCAAAATTATTATTAAAAAACTTAGATTCTTACTCTGTTTTACATGGTATATCAAATTATGCAATGTAATTTCATTGAATGTACCAGATGAGCTGAATAATATCTTGACATATAAAATTTTATGTAGATTTTTTTTTTTTAGAGACATCAATACTTCTTAAGGGATTGCCCAACTTATAAAATTATGATGTCAATGAGTAGTGACCTATTTACTTGAATAAGGAATGAAGATCTACTCCACTATTTATTACATGATTAAATAAAAATACAAAGTGACTCTAAGAGATTCTAATTGGTTCAATACTAATAAGTATTTACTTCATTTTGACAAGAGGGGAGAAGTCAAAGGTGGAGTAGAAATCTGCGAAAGTAATCTTTATTAGGTTCTTTTTTAATAGAATTAGACAAGTAGAATGTAATTGTTCTGGCTTAGATATTCCATTTTATTGTACTTATAATATAAACTGGAAATATAACATGCGACTAATCTCATCTGTTTGTTTCATTTTGAATTCGTTATTAATAGCAACTATAGAAAAGAAGTAGAACCACTTAGTGCGGTATATTTTAGTTCACAATCCTTTAGTGATAGTTTCTAAAAGAGAAATAAAGTATGAAGAACAATAAAAAATTATCTGATACAGACTTATTTTATTTCAATTATGAAAATAAGAGTTCAAGTTATGCTTAGATAGGCAAGCGATCTAGATAGGAAATAAGAAAAAATGAGATTGGAGGCGAGATATAATTTTAAATTCTCTGAAACATCAAGCTTAACGGTAAAATTAATATAAATTGAAGGTTGTGGTTAGTATTCCTCATAATATTACGAATATTATTGAAAATAGTTTGAGGTATTGTTACTGATGGTATGAGTAATTTTCAATTTTGGTATATAAGTATTCTTGCTTAAGGTTTGAAAATTTCCGAACCCTTTGTATGAGCAATTCCGAACCAGTAGTTTGAGTAGAAAATAAAAATGCTGTATATAAAAGAATATCAATCTATTTTATGAACTATATCAGAGAAATGACCAGTTGATATAAGCTAATAATAGTTAAATAGGTATTTCGTAACACAAGATTGATGAAGTAAAAAGATTCTGATTAAAACATTACTAAGAGATCCCTTTTCTTAGAGTTATTACTGAAATATACCTTATTACGAGTGAAATCGGTCGTCTTATAAGTATTTAACTCACAATATTAAGAATAGTAACTAAGAATAGTAACTAAGAATAGTAACCAAGTATCGTGGCTATAAATTAACTTCATTTCTGTCTTACTTTCTGTTTTATTTCCTGTCGTGAATATGATTCTTCAAGAATAGAAGGAAACATTTTACTTAAGTGGTAACAACAGTAAAAAAACATCGATGTTGAGTTCTTATTGGTGCTCTGTTTTTTCTAATATCTTATTTGAACATGGTAAATTTAATAATAATGTATTGATAATTGGAAAGTTAAAATTGCCTCATCGCACTGGAATAATATGAAGTTTTAATTTTATATCCTTTGCTTCATCAATTTATGTCCCATACGGAAAAAACTATTCAGTTGCATAACTTAGACTCGTTAGACACCCAGATAAGAAGTGTAAATAAAACGTCTGGGGACAGTGAACACTTTATAGGTGAAGATGATCAGAATATAGGGAATTCGTCGTCGCAACAGGAATATAATCCAGCTTCGTCCCAACTAACCCACAGATTTAAGAAAAAGGACGTTTATGATGAGGCTGAAGTACATACCAGGCTGTTGATGTATCAGTCTGAAAAGGATCCAGATGCCTTTCCAGATGGTGGTCTTCAGGCGTATCTCGTGCTCTTAGGATGTTTTATTGGATTGATTCCTGATTTCGGTATTGCCAACTGCCTAGGTGCTATTGAATCGTATGTTTCAACACATCAGCTTGAAAATGTAAAACAAACTAGTATTTCTTGGGTTTTTTCTCTTCATTTAGGTGTAATGTACTTTGGTGGAGTTATTTTCGGTGAGATATTTGATCGATATGGGGCTAGGCCATTGCTTATCTCAGGTATGCTATTGATGTGTGGTGGTTTAATGTGTACTGCGCTGTCAACCACTGTTGCTCAATTTATCTTATCATTTGGATTGGTAACAGCCATCGGTACCTCAATGGCTATGTCTCCTCTTATTGGAGTTCTTAGTCATTGGTTTCTTGTAAAGCGTGGATTAGCATGCTCCATCGCAACTATTGGTGGACTTGTGGGTGCCTCTGTATTTGCAGTAATGCTACAACAATTGTATCTAAAAGTTGGTTTTCCTTGGGCCATTCGTATCTTGTCATTTATATGTTTCTTCTGTATGATGATTTCGATAATATTGGTCAAAGAAAGGAACCCACAAAGGAAGACTGCTAATAAGTCATTTGATAATTCAAAAACAAAGGGTGGTACTAAAGCCATTTTACGTAAAATCGTTAATTTTTTTAAGAATGCTTTAGATTTTTCAATTATAAAAGATAAAAGATTTATTTTATTGACTCTAAGCATATTTTTGGCAGAAGTGATATCAATGTCCACCTTAACTTATTTATCATCATATTCATTGGCCAATGGAGTTGAAAATTCAACTTCATATTTATTAATCACAATTGTTAATGTATGTGGTATTCCCTCCAGATTGATAGCTGGTTATTCTGCTGACAAGCTAGGAAGATTTAATGTGATGATAGCCACTTCTGTTATGACTACGATTGTTATATTCTCCTTGTGGTTACCTGCAAAAGGAAATACTTCTATTCTTTATGCTTTTAGTGTTTTTTTCGGTATATCTACATCCGCTGTAATATCTTTAATTCCAGCATGCACTGGGCAGATATGTTCAGCTGATAAATTTGGAAAAGTGTATGGAACTATTTACTTCTTTCTTGCAATTCTAACCCTCTTGGGATTGTTTTTTTCTTCTTTAATCATTGGCGATCAGTCCAAATCCTCTTATCGAAACTTCATTCTCTTTGAGGGTGCATTGTCAATTGCTAGTATAATATTATGGATTTCAGCAAGAACGACGGCAGTTGGCTGGAAATGGTGTCGCTTTTAGAACAATATTCAAGAGAAATGATACTTAAAAGATAAAGTTAAGATACGACTTTCTATTTATTAATTAAACTATTATTTGATATCTGGTATTGAATATAGTATTTTATATTAAATTTGGGAACAATTGTATTGTGATTCTCTCAATTAATTATACTAACTATCTATGAAATGTAGTTATACTTCGAATTATATAAAATTTTTTATTCATTTTTTCAACTCACTATGCGATCGTCTGACTAACGGATTAGCTATTACATTAGTCCGTTCATGTTCATAATCCGTAAAACGTCATATGCCTCTTTCTTTATAGGGTTATCCATGCTAAAGTTTGAGTTAGATAAACATCCTCATATTCCAAATTGGAAGATAAGGTGATTATATCAATTTTTATACCTAATTGCTTTCAGTGTGTCGTTTTATAAGCCATGTGTTCCCCAGTTTAATAATCCTAAGTTTGAATACTGCTGAATATCTATAAGTTTTTGCTGTAGTCTCTAGAAGCAACTCAAGTAAAATAAAACAGAAATATCCGTGATAGTTTAGTGGCTAGAATTACCGTTTGTCGCATGGTAGACCGGGGTTCAATTCCCCGTCGCGGAGCTTTTAAGCGCAAATGGTTTAGTGGTAAAATCCAACGTTGCCATCGTTGGGCCCCCGGTTCGATTCCGGGTTTGCGCATTCTTTTTGCAACTCTTTATCTCATTAATATTTATAAAAGATCAGTATTACAAGTAGTATTGTTTTAATCGAAATAAGTATCTTCAATTAATTTTGAAAAGTTTCGAAGAATATAGATGTTTACAACATTCGGATATAATTAGCAGCATAGCCTAGGTAAGTATTTTGGCTTTTTTGGCTTTAACAAAGTCAACCTGCAGTAAATCTAAATACAGTCCTTGTCTTCTCACCTCCGTTTGACCGATTTTTTGAAGTTTTCTCGGACTTTGGCGATTAATCCGCTTTCGATATTAAGGTTAAGTTTAGAAGAGGTTTTATCCTGCTAGAAAGGGTAATGACTCAGAAGAGAGTTACATGAAAATTTTGAGTCCCCACTTGCCGTTAAGGTGCTTCCACCCGCCGTTAGAATACAATACACGAAAACTGGCTACCTGGTAGAACTGCAAATCCAGATAACCATGTAACTTACTAAAGTTGGTAACATATATAAGTGATTATAAGATATATAGGACACTTGTATTAAATATTAAGGTGACTTCCTACATTAGATACCTTTAAGTTTAGCTCTACACTTAAAAGTATCGAATGAGAGGAGGTTGAAGTGGAGTAGCAGTAGAACAGATTTTCGGACTTTCTGATCTTGACGATTATTCGCTATATTCTTGTATCGAGCACTACCAATCTCTTTATGTTTAACTCAGGCGTCTCTGCGTCTTACATTTCATAAGTCGAAAAAACATTAACACATAGTACTTGGATCCTTGATTATTCTTACGGTTTCAATTATATATTTCTGTTGCTCCTCCTAGATGGATAGATGACCTTAAACAGGTTGATGGGATGAAAAAACTAAAACCAAAGGGTAAATGGAAGAAATATAGATGAATAACGGAAAATTTTTGACGCATAGCTGGTATATAACCCGCAGCGGAGTACATGGCCCCATTAGCCCGAAAATTGACTAAATGCAAAAAAAAATGGTATATATTTAACTGAAATAACCTTCTTGATATTCATTTCTTAATAGTATTAAACACAACTCATATTATAATAAGAATGATTTCTAACCCAGTTGCTCCAGTTGCTAAAATGACTGCTCAAGAAAAGGAAGCTCAAATTATGCAAGAAATTAGAGCAAATTCTCAAAAGTACGAACCAAAGTTTGAAGGTAGATTTTTTGGACAAATCTTCGGTTTCGCTGTTAAGTCTAAATAAATTGTTAGCTGTAACTTTAGCTATCTTCACGAAAAATTCAATTCTCCTAATGAGTGTCTATGGAATTAGAAAATAAAGAATAGGTCACCAATCCCTAATAAACTAATAGAGGCCCAATAGTCTTTATTTTCAGATCATAGCCACAATTACGTACATATTCTTAATAGATTTTATTAATTAATCTAACGTTATTAATGATTCATATTATTTTGACTGTAGTATAGCTTCCTTCTCATTTAATGTTTCTATATTTTTTGGATTTTTGAAAGTTTAGCAAAAACCTTCTATTTGAACAAAATTTAATAAAAACTAGTAATATTTTACAATTATCTCACTCTTCCAGTAGGTTACTCAGGAGCATCAAATTATTTAGTAACTAATTAAATACAAATCTATGTTTTAGTTGAATCATACCAGAAAGAAACTTAAGAAGATAAATTCTTCACAATATCATTATTTAAAATAGTTTGCCCAGATGCATAATTGTCCTTCCAAATATATACATATAACGATTCGCAATACGAACCACCTTCTGTGTATACAGTAGCATTTACATAAGTTTTATGAATTGGCCAGCAGTTTATAATACCCTATATTATATCTTAGTTCATACTTGTTGCAATAAGTGTCCAGATTAAGTAATAACATAACGCAGTATATACAGGATATCATTTCTCAATAAAACAATCGAGTATATATTATACGACAAGATATAGTAAGGGCAATATTATTTATACAATTATGGTTGAATCGTCAGTGGAAGATAGCTTTGAGGATAGGATAGCGGCAGAAGTAACTTCTTTATCTACCAAATTGGTTACTGCTGTTGCTAAACTGTCAGAATTAGAGGAGACATTATTTCATTTGCACAAAGAGAATAACCAATTAAAAGCCCAAAATACCCAGTTATCAAATACTGCTAACAAATATAATGATCTTTTAGAAGAGCATACCAAGTTACAAAGTGAGCTAAAGGCTACGAAGGAAAGAGAGGAAAATGCCGTTGCACAAAATGCCAAATTACAAGGAGAAGTGGAGGATTTGACAGCTTCATTATTTAACGAGGCCAACCAAATGGTCAGCAATGCTTCTAGGGAAACATATAACTTTAAAATTAAAAATAGGAAGCTTATAGAAGAAGTAGAAGAAAAAGATACAATAATCAAGGATTTACAAGAGCAGCTAAGTGATTTAAAGCAATTATTCTTAAAAATTGAAGATAAAAATAAGTCGTATACACCGGGAGCTACACCAAGCTTAGAACAAGAAGGTTTCAATGGTAATTCTGAGGATATTACTTCTACTGATGAAGGAAAAGCTACAGGAGCTCCTTTACAATTATTCTGTGCTTTATACTCTCCAAATGTGAAGTCAATTCGTCTTGATCTCAAACAATTTCAAAGTGAATTTAAGCCATTTATATTTCATTTAATCAAGCCAAATTTTCAATTTGATTTACAAAATTTGAAGACTTTAAGATTCTTCAAGAAAATTTGGAATGATGAATTAGAAAATAGTATCCAAACCCCTCATTTGGCATCCACTAATTTCATCAATAGATGGCAGAAAGGAAAGAGCTTCTGGAATTACATTGTTGAAGGAAAGGCAATAATAGAACCTATTAAAGGTGTGAATGAAACCTTCAAATTAACGTATGAGGGTCAATCTACGCACAAAGCGCCTCCAGTGGCCACAAGATTGCCTTGTAGTTTTTGTGGCGAATCAAGAGATGATACTTTAGACCACTGCAGGCTATACTCATTAAAATTGTTGAGCTCAGATATAAGTACAGCTGCTAATGACGATAGTCAAGGAAATCCGTTATGTAACTACTGTCTCATAAAGTTGAGAAATATCTGTGATTTCTTTGCAAAATTGAGATTAATACATTCTAATATATATAAGTTGAGTCAAACAAATCAGTTTGATGATATGGGTCTTGTTACTAATAATTTCCAATTTAGGAAAAACCTGGCCTCATCTGCGAGTGACAGCGAATTGGCAGAAACCACTACAAATAAAGTCATTAAATTGCCTATAGACGAAGAAGCTAAGCTCATTAAAATATATGTAATGCTTACTATTATAAGGTCTAAGATTTTTTGGAGTAAAATCGGATTCTGGGATACTATCAATAATGTTACAATTGCAAATCTAGATGAAATGAACCACGAAGTCTTTCAATCATTAATATACAACGAGGAATCAGAGGTTTCACAACAGAGAATGAGTTCTGATGCAGCTTCTACCTCTTCCAATAAGATTCATAATAATGAAACACCTTCTGAAACAGTAAATATTGAAACACCTTCTGAAACGGTAAATATTGAAACTAACCCCACAAATATAAATGCAGAGCTAAGCCAGCTTAGAACATCGCGGGATGAAATTCCCTCGACAGAACCAACTGAAGTCATACTGGTGAGACTGGAAGAGCCTATTGAAAGTGAAACAACTGATAACGTCAATGCGGCTGACAACACCGAGGCTCAAGAACATACTAAGGATGCATCGGAAACCGATGGGATAAAAGAAGAGATCAAATCAGACAGAGAAATTTCACCTAACGATTCAGATGATCAAAATACCAAGTCTACGGATAATGAAGAATTTATAGATTCTACAGATGATTTCCCCAGTAAGGAATCAGAAAGCTTAAATCAGGACCAAGAGGAGTCCCCGGATGGTCTCAAAAGATCAAAGTCAAAGAGCAAGCAATTTAAGAAAAAGATTAATGACGACTTGGACCAGACCCTCGCCATGCTAGAGGAGAGTATTCAAGAGTAGTTAGAGATTTGTATCAGAATGTATATTATGCCTTTAACATCCTTACACCAGTATAATATTTTTGTATTGTGGGCGGCGCGCGTCAACCTCCAGATCTGTGCTGGTTAAAGTCAACGCTATATTTAAAGTAACAATAGTTCTCAATAAAATCTTGACCTTAATCAGTCGTATTGAATTTAAGAAGGTTAGTGGCATACTAACAAGGAATATTTTAATAGAGTGGTAAAATATACTCATATAGAAGGTAATCGTTGATTACATAATTCAGGGTCTGCTGTTATAATAAATATTGAACTCATTGCGATTAAGCTGAGGCAAAAGCAAGAAAGGCCACTCTAAGCTTAATTTTAAGAGATATGGTAATGAGAAGAAAGACAGCTGATTCCTTCCTGTTATCTTCTCAAAAAGATGAGGATTTTAGTAGCTCCAAGCCTTTTAATGATTATGAAGAAGGCGACACGGAAGCTGTGAAGGGTAGTAATGGCAGCAACCATAGAATGTCATCAATTTCAATATTCAGTAGTAGGAAAGGAAGAGACAAAATGAATTCCCCTAATGATTCTAGTGATGCATTATCTTTTGACAATGGGAGCATCTATAGTGTGGGATCTAACTCGAATGTGTCTACTGGAGGCTCACGAAGACAGAATTCTACTACTAGTAATTCACTTTCCAAGACATTTTCTAATCGTACATCCACTACAATTGTACCGACACAACAAATAACAAATTCTAACCATTCACGGCAAGCATCAACATATAGCATATCAACGGTTTCCAATCCGTACGAGACTAAAACGTCACGTCAACCTAATAATTTATCAAGAAAGTCAACTACAACCTCTATCATTTCAAAACCTTCATTATCTTTGGCTAATGCAAATGACCCAATGAGCAATGTTGGAGGGTTCACGTTAGAGAAACCATCTCTGCCAATGGAGATAGATAGGATGTTTAGAGAGTTGATGGAGAAAAGAGATTTCAAATCTCTTCCTCCTCAAGCTAAACAGGAGATGAACCGTTACAATCCAGATAAAAAGTGGATGTTAATTTACCAGGATGCTCTTGCTGAATATAAAAAGCAAGAAAGAGTAGTTAATAATAAAGAAGAAAATGCAACTCCAGAATTTTATACAAAGAAATTATTATCGAAATCTATAACGGCACAACAATTAAAGAACTTATGGGTCTCTTTAAGGACAGAGCCAATAGATTGGGTGCGGAACTTTATATATGATTGTCAAGGAGATGCTATTCTCTCTGCATACCTTCTAAAGATCCAAGATCAAATTAATCAATTTGAAGTCAATGATATCAATGATGATATTTTCGATAAGGAATTTAATACTTTGAAGGCTTTAAAATGTATGATGAATCAAAAACTAGGAGCAGAGAGAGTAAGAACGGATGTTAATTTATACGTAAATGCTGTATCTGGGTCGTTGTTATCACCTAGAATTCTAACTAGAAAGATTGCAGCTGAGTCATTAACATTTATGATTGCATACTATGCTAATAGTTCCGATGGTAAACAACAAGGAAAGTACCATAATATTCTTAAAGCATTAGATACTATTTCAACAAAGCCTCATTTTGAATTCGATTTTCCCAATAACTCACAGTCAACAACAAAGAAGTCCTTAGTAAGAAAACCTCCGGCACCTGAAACTTATAAGAGATTTGAGTTATGGCTTCGTTTAGTTGAAAAAACGATTGACGGGAAAGGTAAATATATCAACTCTCTTGTTGGTGCCAGTGAAGAGCTTAAAATAGCTCATGCTGGATCATCAAACCATGGTTATGGTGAAAATCACTTATTAGAATACTGTCTTGGTACGATGCTCTTGATCAATACAATTGTAGACCATGGTCTTGATTTCAGAGTACGTTTACATCTACGTGCTCAATTTATTGCTGCTGGTTTGGATAGACTTCTTATCAAATTTCAAAATTTAAACTATGATACCCTAAACCAACAATGTTTGAAATATTATGAAATGGCTGAAAATGATGAACTTGAATTAAAGAGCAGACAGCAGATCAAAGAAAATCTTGACTTTAATGATCCAGTAGAATTGATCAAGACTTTATGGGATAACGTTAAAGACAGCGAAGCCAGAGGTTATTTCCTTAGTTCAATTCAGCACTTGTATTTAAATCAGAGTGAGAAAAAAGACGATGCTAACGAATTAACTAGAAGCTTGAGATTATTAGACGGTTTGATTCAAAATATTTCATTAGTCCATACTACCAATGATGACTCTGCTGTCGGAATTGCAATTAACCGATTATTCTCTAGTCTCAGTACAGATGAAATGTATAGAAAAGCATTAGAGGATATGAAGACATATAGGAAAATTGCTGAAGAGGCCAAAGCTGAAAGAGATGATATGTCGAGGCAATTATCTATGGGTGCAGATGGTTTAATTACTTCCTTAACTAATGAAATTAGAGAACAAGAAACAGTTCTATCTAGAACACGTAGATTAAATCAGGAATTAGCTCAAGACCTTGAGGATTTAAAGAGAAAACACTTAATCGACAAGCAGCAACAGGAGTTGGAAATGAGAGAATTGTTAATCCAATTGAACAATGCCCAACTTGAAACTCAAAGAAAAGAAAGAGAAGGAAAGACGACTGTCCTGATTAAAACATCTAATGAAGAATTGATCAAGAGATTACAAAAACAAATACATAGGAGGAAGGCTGAATATAAACTTGATAATAGGCAATTTGGGACCCAAATTGAGCCAAGTTCAAGGTTAAGACAATTGAGAGATCAAATGGGTGATATTGAAAATATGGCAAGGGAGTTAGAAATGACAGACTTTGAAACATATACTGCACCAGAAAGCCCCAAGGAACAGAGAGAAAAAGAAGAAAAAGAAGAAGAAATCACCCCAACTGAATCAATTCCTGAAATAGTTGAAGTAAAACCTATGGGTCCCCCAAGACCTTGTAAATCTGATGACTTGGAAAAGCTTGATAGTTTAAGAAAGAAACTCGCTTCTTTACAAAGTGAGTCTAATGATATTATGAAATTTAATAATAGTAATTTATTCAATAAGCAGAAACTTTTAGCAATGGAAAGATTGAGAGAACTAGAGAATAATTTCAAAAACTTTAATATCGATTTTGATTTAAATGATGAAGCTGAATTATCCCTCGAGTCCAGTGAACCTATTGACTCCACAATTAAGAGTAAGATTCAAGAGGAATTACTAGAAGTTCAAAGAATGAAAGCAGATCTTGCTAACAAACTATCATCTATTTCAGCCAAAGAAAAGGCTTCAAATGACCTCATGTCAAAGCTTGAAGAAAGGTACGCTACTGGCAAAGTTGAACCGAAAAAGGAGATTAATAACAAGAATTACAAGAATAATAGGAAGACAACTATAGGGGGAGCAAACGGATTTTTGGAAGAGCTTATGCAGAAATCAGTTACAACAAAACCTATTGATGAGATAGCAAATAATAAAGATGATGACTCTAATTCGAAACCTTCATCAACAACAGCTCCACCACCACCACCACCTCCTCCTCCTTTACCACCTTCTTTATCTGGTTCATCTGAGTCGGCGCCACCTCCTCCACCACCACCTCCTCCACCATTACCACCAATATTAGGAAAGACTTCCAGCGGTGCTCCACCACCACCTCCACCACCTCCTCCATTACCACCTCCACCACCTCCTCCATTACCACCAGTTATCAATGGATCTGCTAAAGAAGGTACTCCACCGCCGCCACCACCACCACCACCGTTCCCAATGGCGTCTCCAAGGGCTCTTCTGCTTTCACCGGAACCTATTCAACAATATTCACCATTTGATAATTATCCTAGACCTAAGAAAAAGTTGAAACAATTACATTGGGAGAAAATTGACAATGGAGAAAATGAAAACACATTTTGGACCAAAAGCCAGAATGAATCAATTGCTAATGATTTAATGTCTAAGGGTGTATTTGAAGAAATTGAGCTCATTTTTGCTGCTAAGGAAATAAAGAAGTTGGCAACGAAAAAGAAAGAAGATATTGATAAAATTACTTTCTTATCTCGTGACATATCTCAGCAATTTGGAATTAATTTGCATTACTTTAATAGTCTTTCTGATGAAGAATTAGTGTCTAAAATTATAAGATGTGAAAAAGAGATTATTGGAAACCAGGCTGTGTTGGAGTTTTTATCGAAGGACGAAATTGTAGAAGTCTCTAATAATCTTGCAAGAAACTTTGAGCCCTACTCCACGGACTATACTTCAGATGTTCCTTCGAAACCTGATAAAGATCCTAACGAATTACAAAGAGCTGATAGAATTTACTTGGAATTGATGTATAATTTACAGCATTATTGGAAATCGAGAGTTAGAGCTTTGAATGTCATAATTAATTATGAAAAAGAATACGAAGAACTCATTACGAAGTTACGTGCTATTGAGGAAGCTCTTGAAGGCATCAGAGACTCTCAGAATTTGAAAGGCGTTTTCCAAATTATTCTTGCAGTTGGTAACTTTATGAATGATTCCACAAAACAAGCTCAAGGTTTCAAGTTAAGCTCTTTACAGAGACTTGGATTCATGAAAGATGATAAGAACAGTATGACATTATTGCATTATGTTGAAAAAATTATTAGAACACAATATCCGGATATATTGAAGTTCATCGATGATCTTTCCAAATGCTTACAGATTTCTAAGTTTTCCATCGAGAGTATCTCTACTGATTGTAAGGATTATGCAAAGTCTATCAAGAACGTACAGAGTTCTGTGGATATTGGTAATTTAAGTGATGTTTCTAAGTTTCACCCTGATGATAAGGTATTGAAAGTGGTATTGCCTGCGCTTCCAAGAGCCAAAAGAAAAGGTGAAATGCTTCTAGATCAAGCCAACTACACACTCAAGGAATTCGATAAATTAATGAGATACTTTGGCGAAGATTCATCAGATCCTTTTGTGAGAAATTCGTTTTTCAGTAAATTTACAGATTTTGTACAAAGTTTTAAAAAGGCACAAACAGAGAATATTAAACGTGAAGAAGAAATTAGATTATATGAGCAAAGAAAGAAACTTTTACAATTACCAAAGAAACCTACTGTAAAGGATAATGATGATACTGACGATGATAATATAATGGATTCTTTACTTGAGAAATTGAAAGCTGCCGGACCAAGTAAGGGTGAGCCAACCTCTGCTAGGAAGAGGGCATTAATGAGAAAGCATATAATAGAGAACCTGAAGGGGTCTAATTTCAGTGCTTCTGTATCACCCGGCGAACTTGATAACATTCAAGATGATCAAATTACTGAGTCGGATTTGGCCACTACGAGTTCCTTAATATCGCCAAATGAACTGAATACTGAGCGGGATCTTAGTGATGAAGAAGATGTCGGGTCGAGAGCACGTAACTTATTACAAGAATTAAGACGAGCCAATGATGAAGGCGCCTCAGCTCGCTCAGCTGCTCAAAAATTTAGGGAAGAACGACTAAGAAAAAAGCTTAATGAAGCTGTAAAGGAGTAGTATATTTTGAATTCTATGACGTTCTCCATATTTAATATGTAAATAATTATTTAATTGTATACGAGTAATGATATATAAAAATGTCATCAAATGTAGACTTCTGACCAACAAATGTCTGAAAGCTCGTCAATATCATAGTCAATAAATGCATTTTGCACCTTATTCTCCTTGTAATCGAGGTACTTTTTGTTAATGGATATTAGCCCTTTTCCATTAACTTTTCCGACAAATGGCATATCTAGGCTATTTACATAGGAAGTGAGCAGGTCGAATTTTTTAAGCAGGTTCAATTTCTTCTTCAAATATGCATACTCTCTTTCATTATTAGATAATGAACGGATCAAGACCACTTCACCATTAACCCCAATAGATAGAACTCCAGAATTATTACTATCCCTTAAGTTGTAGGAGTCAGACCAATGTTTGTTAAAATCACAAATAAATACTCTTGGAATGGATGACATTTTTAACTTTAACTGATTCTGAATTGAAAAGTTATTCTGATCCAAAAACAATATAGTAGAATGTAACTTATCTCCAGTTATGATTCTTTTATTGAATCGAACCTGATTTACTAAGCTTTTACTCAGTGGGTCACTTGCAACTAGTCTCAACCGTTCGGATATATTTCCCTCTATCTCCTCAGTATTTAATTCAAAATGATAAATGGAGTCAGATTTTGTTGTTATTAATAAAGTAGCCTCATTATGGGAAGATAAGGAAATGATGTCACTGGGAAGGCTAATCAAATTATATATAGGTTTTAACCTTTTTTCATCTAAGTCATAACTGGTAGCATAGATAGACTGTCCACTAGAGAAAACTATTGTATTTGAAACTTGCAGAATATTAGTTATTGGCTGGCGATGGTCAAAAGAAGTCAATTCGGTGACTCTTAATTCATCATCTATACTGGTATTTTTATTTATATCTAGCACTTTGAAACTCCCTTTTATGCCATTGACACTACAGCCAATTAATAACTTTTTAGAAATTTTGTTCTGTCTTCGTATAGTCCAAATACATCCACATAACGGATATTCACTTACTTCGAAAACACATTCTGTTTTTAATTTCAAATTAAATTCTGAATGTTTTATGAGTTTCAATAACTTTCTATCTATTAATTTAAAACGTTTTGTCTGGTCTTTAGTATCACACAAAATAACAAATGTAGACAAATGATGTAAATAAATGAACCTTTTCGCTCCTTCTCCGATGCTGACTTGTTTTATATTTGGTTTCGTTATTGAATTAATCAAAGCAATACTTAAACCATCTTCACGTACAAAACAAAATGTATTATTGCTATTAGGTAGCTGGGCCATTGCAGATATAGTTCTATCAAATCTTTCTTCAAAATATACTCTTCTTGGGAAAAAAGATAATGACATGTCAACTTTGTAGAGACATTTGGAACAGATTAAAAATGAATTTGGATCATTTAGTATATTACTGAAAGTAATGGGGGTATCTCCAATCCTTATATAATTTTCCAACGTTAAATTGAAATTCGTATCACAAGAAAACTGAAGGAGATATCCTTCTTTCGTGCCCACGAAAAGTGTATTATTTGACCTTGCATGGATGATATCATTTGCAATAATCAGGTTAAAAAATGTATTTCTGAGATAAGGATTGTTTTCAGCTAAGCAAATTTCAAAGTAAACTTGAATGGTATTATTTTGAAATCTATAAGCTAACAAGTTTCCCTCAAAAGACCCTACCAATAAAACATGGAAAGTTGAAAATTCTATCAATTTGATATAAGAAGCTTCGTAATCAATGTCAAAGATACATTGTGATATCAATATGTTGCTTTCTTGCTGTATTCCAATATCTTGTTCAAAATTATCGGTAATTCTGAATAGCTCTATAAAAACAGACTTGTCAAAGGTGTTTTCAATCACAAGTGCAAAATAATCACCCAGAAGATTACTGCTGGCTAATATCTTTTTATTTGAGAAAGATTGCTGGAACAAAGTATCAGTTAATGTGCTCAATAATATACAATTTTCAGCAATATGAATAATTATTTCTGTTCCATTAATCAACAAAGTGGTTAAAAGAATTGTCCTAAACCCAGAAGTCAAAGCTGAATCCTCAATTTCGGCAAATTTTTCTCTTTCTTCAGGTTGATATTCAAGTAGTATTGATTCAAATGGTAAAGCACAAAGTATGTAGATACGATTATCTATACTGAAAGGGAAAATGCTTTCTGCTTTTCTTAATTTCTCATAGGTTTTACTTATCTTTGTTGCAATGTAGCCTTGCCTGATTTGGGTCAATTTAGTTCTTTTACCACACCCAGATAGCGCCCAAACTTCTTGGCTGTTAACACTACTTATACTTCTGGATTTGAATGAATCTATAACTTGAACATCTAGCACCGGAGACCAGTTTTTGTAATCTGTAATAATCAGCACTGGACTATATTTCAACTTTTGTGTTGGTACTACTTCATCTAAATATTCATCAGAATACAATTCAGGTACCAATACTTCTCTATTTGAACCTGTATGACTTCCAAAGATCAATCTATATCCGTCTTCTTCCCGTTCTAACGTAAACAATGATATACTATCTGTTAGCCTTAAAATTGGCCGTATATTTATCGAATTATCTTTCTTAATTAATATCGAGTATAATACGCCAGTGTCAGTAGATAAAATGATTTCGTCACTTGTATTATCCTCCTTGATAATATTTGTACGAGGCATATAGTAATTTGTAGGGAATGAACCTTCGAATGGACACGAAATGAAGTCATAATTCGCAGAAATGATATCATGGATTGTTATAATCGTAATTTCATCCCGTTTTACAAAGAGAAAAGCGCCATGAATATTCAATGGAACAATAAAAATTGGAATTTTAAACGTATTCTCTAATGGTAAAACAGATTTTTTTAATGTCTGATTCACTCCTTCTGAAATAGACCATTCAAATAAATTGATTTCTAACCTGTTAAAATTTGAGAATACCAATGTCATAAATATAGAATGATCTATTATCTGATTATTAAGTGGCATTGCAAACGACGAATGTAAAATGACTCCATCCACTGGCACATTATGGTGTTTTTGAAGAGCTATTCCATACTTAGTAGCCTGAATATTGAATATTCTGAAAACATTACTACTAGATGTAGAAACTGCTGATAAACCGGAACTGCTAGCTCTTAGCGAGTGTCCCGAAGAATATAGCGAAGGAGCCGAAAGATCACTTGAAGTATCCCACCACTGAACAATAAAAGGCTTGAATACAAAATGAAGGGAATTTTCATCCGAAGATTCATTCTTTCCAATTGAAACCCTAAACATACGAATCAAGAGTAGAAACCCAGACTTCAATGCTATGAGTAGTGAATCTTCCAAATCTTCATGGCTTCCTCTTAAAATACACGATGAACGAACTTGTGAATTGAGATGGAACTCAGCATCTTCTACCAAAATTGATGTGAGTTTTATAATTACACTTACCTCTTTGAAAACAAGCGGTGTCGAATCCACGTCTGGTTTAGTGGTTTTACTGGAAATTTCCCCAATATTGAATAAGTCCTCATCATCACTAAACACATCAATTTGAGAATCCTCCTCTTTGGGTCCTAAATATTGGTCTGCTTCGTCATTAAATGAGTCACTAGTCAAGCCACGGAATTCTTTGTTAATAGCTATTCGGAAATTAGGAACAATTTGCTTAAATATTGGAGAATGCAAAAGCGTCTGTTTCGAGTATATTTCATCTTCTGTAGCGATATCTGGCTCCTCAAATTCATTAATATAGACGTTTAAATATTCTCTATCTTCAATATTCATACTAGAGCCTATAATATAAAGATGAACATCAGTTAGCTAGGAATAAGATGTATATATATATATCCATAATCAGTTTTAACGGTAAAAAGAATATATGATTTAACCTGCAAGAAATAATGATAAGAAAGCTAAACTGTAAAAAACTAGACATATTATATTAAGTCTTAATAAGGAAGATTTCAGAATATAAGGGTGAAATTATAGATAGATTTATTAGTTCCCTCTTAGAATCTTAATTACATCTAGGAATTGAATTAATGGTGTAGATTAAATGTTACTCTTTGTAATCAAAATTTAGTGTGTTGCGGCAATTAGCTAATAATCAGTGATGAATATGACTTAGTTAACATTGCTCTTCAAATTTATAATGTATTCTTGGAGATCGGTAATAATAGGTTTGTTGGTCAAAACTCAATTGAGTTAAATACATTGAAATAAGCTACTATATATTCTAGGCTCAATACTTACATCCAGAAATCAATATCGTAATATCGTATGTATTGCATTAAAAAAAAAAAAAAAAACTTATTCTAACATAATTCGTAACTCTTTATAGAATGTGAATCCATTTCTTAGTAGTTTGTTAGCTGAAGTTTCGTATTCTTGAGTTTTACAAGGAATTCTTTCATTAATCGTTAAGGTGATTTTGTGTCACGAGAACACTCACATATCTACTGAGTGAATGCTGTAATACTTAAGAGTTAATTATATAATATATTTTATAGGCATCTACAATTAGAATTACAAATTTGACGTAATGTCAGGAGGGTATCAAAAAATAAGAGATAGGAATGATGATAATGTATGTTTAGTTTAATTGAGTGTTAAGCATATAAATACTAACAAATCTAGTTCAACTTGATTGATCAGGATACAGAAGTGAATTCTGAAGGTACGTATTATTAATATTAGCAGAATATGTTATTGATGGAATACTAACGACATAAAAGGAATGAGCTCACAAGCATACATTGTTCCAGATGAGGAACAGAATAATCAACCAAAACCTCCACAGGAACAACCAAATGTGATTAGACCTACAGTTCCAGTAGATATGAACTCACATATGTTCCAAATGAACTTCTATAGAAAATACTTTGATTTAAACTCTGATTTGTTCTTTCAACGTATAAAGAGAGCAGCCAACCCATTTAACAAATCGTTTGATGATAGCGATACAGACGAGACAACAGAATTATATGGATTCTTTTGGATTACAGGTACCTTGATATTTTTCATGTTTTTAAGCTCTACTGGAGCTAATTTATTGGCTCATTGGCTTCATTCTGATGACGATGTGTACGAATACAGGTTCGACTTACTTACACTTTCCATCACTTTATTTTATGGGTACAATATTGCAGTACCAGTAATATTGGTTTTAACAACCTCATTTTTGTTAAAGTTTCCACAAGCATTATCTATTACAAGATTAATGTCAATTTACGGTTATACAAACATTCTCTGGATACCTATCACATTAATTAACATTTTGGCAGCTACTTTTGTATCCCAAAAGACACATCCTGTGCTTCTAAATCTTCTTGAATGGATTTTTGTTGTCACAAGTGGTATAATTACGTGCTTGAGTAATACACTCAAGATTAGTCCTATAATCAAGAAAAATTGCTTTCTTGTGAATAACAATGACGAGGCTACATCAAGAAAACAATCCTACATTATCATAGGGGCCATAGTAGTTGCCCATATGTTATTTACAGTACTTGTCAAGATATGTTTCTTTGGCATTTATTAACTCTATGAATCTGAACTTTCTTCCACCAAAACAGCCCTAATAAATATTTTGGGAAGCGCACGATTCTCACTGACAAACTTGTGGGAATTTAAATAAAATTTTATGGACAATTTAATATTATTTTCTTCTTTCCATCCTAAGGACTAACTTATCTAGAGATATACAGAGTATATGACATAAATAAAAGGTATGTTTTAACCAATAGTGACTATCGGTGGCATGTTATTTTGGCAGTGATTATTTGCATTTACCAATTGTTCCAACTGAATACCCCGGGTTGACAATCGCATTATCGTTAAGTTTCAGCCTTGTATGAGCCCATAATACATGCCATGACTAGTTATTTTTTATTTGTTGAAGAGTTTTACTAACAAAAGTTTCAGGTATGTTTTCACATAATTTGTGTACGTGATGGATGGATTTTGCTTATATGAGGATACCTGTCGACCGGGCGGACATATTCAACCTTGTTTGTCCCTTCCTTGTACAATAAGGGGAGGAGTCGTATTTCTGTGTACAAAATTTGAGATACTGACGAACGAGAGGTGATGAAAGGTCGTTTACTGATTACAAGCATAATTCGTATTACCATTACATTGATTTTTTTTTAAAAAACTTGGAGTCCTAACAATTCTTTAGCATTTATTTATATTGTATAATTTGGATTGTTTCCAGTTAGGTTTTATGATGATTTTTTTATATTCACACTGTATGAGGGGCCAAACGGCTTCATTGACTACGCAATAAAAAAACTGATTTAATGACTCTGATAAAAACCTCAACTGTGAAACTCTTAGTTTCTATATATAGTTAATATACCTTTCCTACACAAATACAATCAAGTAGTAACTCTAACCTCAAGTTGAAACTTCAAATAAATTATTTACTATTTATCTGTTCCTGCACATAATTATGGTTAGATTTTTTTTCATTTGGAATATTTTGATATAAGTAACTAGATCACATCTTACACCTTATCTTAACACCAGTGATTAACATAATCTGGCTCTTGGATCAGATCACGCTTACTTTTTGCATTATATATACATAACTGAAGAATGCTACGGTCTTTCTTTGGTAGATCCATAGCGACATCATATCCACCAGAGGTTGGTGGTCTCTTACGATGGTGTATAGTCAATCCTGGAGGAACCAATGTTTACATCAAAAAATACAAATCACTGGTATTACCATCATTGTCACATTTAAAGGATGTATTAATTCCTAAAATTACGAATATCTACGTTAAAAGATTTGCATCTACTACAAAACAGCATATAGAGAAGCCAGCTAATCCGTTACTCTCTTATTCTAAGTATAGCGAGGCACAAACTTTAGTTTCAAATAGTATTGTCAGGAAGAAACTATTCAATAATATTCAGAACGCTAAAGTAATTAATGATAAAGAAATAGACCATATTGAAGGGTATTTTTTAAACCTAATTGATGCGGTAAGTGGGTTTCATTCCCCAGAGACTGTGGACACTATTGCCTCCTTATGGGAAATTATAATAGCCAAAGATTCCAGCATCAAATGCTGGTCAGTACTTCAAAAGAAGATATTTATTCAAAAAGACAAATTCATTCACATATTGATTAATAGTGGAAACTACGAACTATATGAAAAACTAGTCAAACCAATTTATTACAACAAATCTTTGCCAAAAGTTAAACCAACATGGGCAGATCAATTAGCATCAACATTTCAGATACGAGTAGATTCCTTTGGAAATTCTACTTTTAATAGGGACTTAATTCTGCGTTATTTGAACGATCATAAGATACCGACAGATAAAAGACGAAAGTTGCTATCTATATTTGCAGAAAAGGGAATCCTTTATAACCAGGACGCAAATCAAAAATATAATTACATTAATGCATTTGTTGGATTTACAAAGATATTGCAAGATGATCATTTTCATTTCTCAAAGCCAGATTATCGTGTTTATCTAGGAGTTATAAGATTAATGACTATGGTAGAGGGAGTTAGGTTTAGTGAAAACATCAGCAGAATACGCCAAATCATCCTATTTAATGAACTCCAACCTCAATCACTTTTTAATTTCATTACCAGTGCCATGTATGCTATTATACCTTATAGTCCACGAGCAGTTATAGAGCTCTGGGAATACAAAATAGATTTATTGGAAACCAGCGAGTCATCACAACAGGAGGTTCTTAATAGTGAAGATTTAAAATTTGCCATGAGTGCTTATTGTAACCTTAATTTCCTTACTACATCATTAGAATTGTATGAAAAGTTCCCTGATCTACAACACGAAGACCAAATAGAGATCATGTTAAAATTAAGTGAAAAGTCAAAGGACTGGAAAGCATTACAGAAACAATTCGAGGATATGTATGGTAAGGGGAAATTGCCATATGTAGTCCATTATGCTGTTGTTATGAATGCATTAGCATCCACTGGAGCCGTAAGAGAAGTTGATATGTTATATGATCAACTAAAAAAGAGGAAATTGAAACCTAATTCAGCAATCTTTGCTTCCCTTATAAATAGTAGGTTATTTAATAATGATATTTCAGGTGCTAAGGAATGCTTTGAGTTATACTTGAAGGAATCAAAGAGCTCAGAATTCACAAACCGTCCAAATAGCTATCTTTATGGATTGATCTTTGACGTACTTTTGAAATCAGGAGATTTTAAAACCTCTTTTACTTTCTTGAAATCAGCAATAGAAGAACAGAAAAAATTGAATTTATACCTTATTGATGCCAAAATATTAGGAAAATTTGTTAACTATATGGCTACCAATTATGAGCTTTCCAAAATAGAGTATTTAAGGAATATTGCAATGGAGTTAAATTTGGATGATGAAGACTTTTATATCCAATTATTAAGAGCATATACTAGACTTCAAGAATATGAAAAAGCTGAAGATGCTATTTATGTCGCTCATCTGAAGTCTCTGGTTCCATTTAAAAGCAGTGAAATATATAAAGCACAACTTCGTAATTATAGATATTGGTTCCAGGCCAATAGAACACCAGAAGGAAGGAAAAAGATTACTGAGAGAATGGAATTTATTATTGACATGATCAACGACGGAGATATAAGTTATCGGAAGAATAAGGGGTTGTATAATGAAGCAATAAAGTATTATTTGGTCAAAAGAGATATTGAAAAAGCTGAAAGAATCTTTGACTTAGTAGACCAAAATGGTCTATTAGAAGAATTCCATTTTTTCCCATTATTCAAGTATTATATAAGACAAGGAACCTATGAAAGTAACTCGCATGTTCTAGAGTTATATAGAAAAATGGCAAAGCAAAAATTAACAATCACATCCAAAACATACGTTCATTTGATGAAAGCCTTGGTATATTTGGATACTCATAATAATAATGGTTTCCGAAATTCGTATCAGTTGTTACAATCTGTCCTTGAGTTAAACGGACTTTCATTGGGAGATACTGAGAGAAAAGCCAAAAAGGTTAGTAAATTCATCCACGAAGACGCTATAGATTTGTGCAAAATTGTTTCTATATACGTTTTGGCTACAATTAATCATGATAATGGAAGTATTAAATTATTAGTGGACTTCTTAAACCAAATCAAATCGATATTGGGTAATCAATTAAGCAGCGAGTTCAGGTTTACGATATTCCAGGAGATGAGTAAACTTTATATTAAGCAAGGTAGTATATCTTTGGCCAGTAAATTGGTAGATAATGGTCTTCAGGATGTGTCTCGTCGTGTCAATAAGCTTATTGCCGAAAGGGAACTGTTGAATTATCCATTTATGATCCCAAAGCCACTTCAACTTGAATATAGACAATTAATGGAGCTTAAGCTAAAATGTATGAGATCTACCAATAGTCCACCTAAGGAATACACCCAAGTATTTAAAGAGGCATTTGATATGAGTATAAAATTATCAGGAGATCAATATGGCAGAATAATTGGCGAAATGTTAAAACTTAGACACCCTGATACTATCAAGTACATTCTTGGAATTTGTGAAGATCATTTAGTAGCTGGAAATTGGGTAGAAGCTCTGTTAATGAGAAGAATGCAATTCCTATACAAATTAGTCATTTTGTACCAATGTAAATTTGTTGGTACAGTTACTACGTTCGAAAGATATGCCGTTCTTAATAATTTCTACAATGTTCACAATATCGGTGCTATTGAGAAGGAGTTCTCGTATATGAGAGATCCAACAAGTTATTTGATCAAGCTGATAGAAGATTTCAATGAGTTATACTCAAGACACAGAAGATGGACTCTCGATAGCATTTTAGAGAACATGGCAGTATTTTTCAATCCAGAACAACAAATCCCATCCAATAATAAAATCCTGTCATCATTACTTAATGGTATTTGGAGGGCCGTGGAGTCTTATTGCGACGGAGATAAGACTAAAGCGTTCAAGTTGATGGATGAATATCCGGAGACGATCGAATTCCTATTATATAACGGAGTTTCGAGAATACGACTTATGGTTTTCCGTAAGGTAATAGACAAAACTATATCCGTACCTCGAAGCACCCAGAAGGAGGACTTTGAAGGTAGAAAAGCTAGAACTGAAGAAGCATTAAACCTTCTCATAAATAAGTCGTTTGGCTTATAAAATATGCATTTGTTAATTAATCAACTTACATATCTTGTATATATATATATTTATTAGTTTAAAATTAACACAACTAATTTTCATCTATTTATCAAAATGACATCATTTAGACTTAGGATCTACGAATTGGAACGAAGAATTGGATATTGTTTCACCATAGATCAATGCTCCAATGTGTGGTTGAATATTCCACTCCAATCTCACAATAGCATCTCTATTTCTAAAGCTCTTTTCAACATCCCATACTGAATACTTAGACTTCACATTCTTTAAGCTCAAAACACTGCTCTCCTTATCTGTTATAATTTTATCCCAGTAAGTAACTTTGTTAGAGGATCCATCACTTTTACCAGGATATTCAGCAGTTAAGTACACGAATATTTGCTTAGTATTCCAATTGAATAACGGTGTCAAATCAGCATCTAAATCGAATTGGATCTTGGAGTTTTCCTTAGGCTTACGGTTTACAGCACCATAATTGAATGAATGTTTGATACTTGCGCTGGCACTAATATTGTCAATATCAGAAGTAATAGACCACACATTATCACGTAAAAGCTGAACATAAGCAATTGCCATAATTAAAAATGAAATAATAAACGTCGAAGTTAACACATGGTTACTTATGTTTTGGAATCTTGTCACTATATTGAACATTTGGCCTGGTCCCTAACAAATATTATGATAATCGTGTTAATTAAATTTGACATTTATCGCGACATTGTGTATTTGGCTATAATATAGTATAAATTAGATATTTACATGTACACAACACTCAAGCTTGAGATTGAGTCTTTAAGTACTCATTGTAGAGCTTCTCTTGCTGTTGGTATTGTTTGGACAATTTTTTTCTCATAGATTTGGTGACTTCTTCACCCTTTGAGTCCTTAGTTGGGATTCCTTGTTCATCCCATTCACTGTATAAGGAGGGATCCCTAAAGAGATCAGAGGGGTTGATTTTCATCTTGGCCAATCTCTCTTGTTCCTTCTTGAGATTGGCTTCGGCCTGTTTTTGTTTCTTCAATTCCTTCTCAGCTTGTGCCTTTTCTTTCGCAGCCTGCTGTTGAATGAGCTCTTCCTTTTCTTGATCATTCAACAACTTAACTAATGCTGTTCCAGTAGGACGGTCGTCTAGAGATACACCCAAGTTGATTAATTCAGCTCTAATATTGTCGGAAGCTTGTAAAATAGCTTGAACATCAGCCTTGTTAATTGCAAGATTACGCACGTTATCTCTGAATGCTGAAAGAGCTTTCAAATATGGCATCACGATATCTTCTTTAGAAGCACCAGATTCTGATTCTGACTCGTTGGACTCCAACCAGCCGAGTTTATCGGATCTGACTTCAAAACCTAAAATATTCAAGATCTTGGAGATCCATCTGGTGATTTCCAATAAGACTTCGATTCTTAAGGTCTTTTCAGCAGTTGAACGCTGGATGTAATTATTAGTCTTAGAAACCAATTCAATAACAGATCTCAAAGCTTGTGGAGTAGAGATATTATCACAGAGAGCTTCATGGACTTCGGTTTGAGCTTGGGATAAATCATCGTATAACTTCTTCTCTTCATCAGAAATCTTCCTGATTATTTCAGTATAATCCGTGTGTTTGAAATCATTGTTTAATGCACGGACATTAGTGAAAAACTTAGAAATAGTGGATTCAAAAGACTTGACTTCTTTAATTAAACTGTCTTTAAAATCAATTGGTCTATCCCATGCACTTAAAGCAAAAACTAATCTTAATTGTCTACTACTGAAGTCTTGTAATGCTTCTTCAATAGTAATGAAGTTCTTCAATGACTTAGACATCTTTTGACCTTGGATGTGTAAATGGCCATTATGCATAAAATAATTAATCCACTGTTTGTTATCGAAATAAGCTTCAGATTGAGCAAGCTCGTTATCATGATGTGGGAAACATAAATCAACACCACCAGAATGGATGTCTAAAGTCTGTCCACCAATATCAGAAGCCATAACAGAACATTCAATGTGCCATCCTGGTCTACCTTCACCCCACTTAGATGGCCATGATGGCTCACCTGGCTTAGATCCTTTCCAAAGAGCAAAATCGGCAGAGCTTCTTTTACTTCCTTCAGTAGTCAAAGATCCTTCACCTTCACTGATTAAAGATAAGTTTCCTTTGTTCCATGGTTGTAATTTTGCATAATCGTGGTTTGGATCTGCTTCAAACTTAACAGTATCGAAATAAACGGATCCGTCGCTTGTCTTATAAGCAAACCCATTCTCAACAATTTTGTCTATGAATTCAATAATTTCAGGAACATATTCTGAAACTCTAGTAGTAATAGATGGTGGTAAAACGTTCAACTTTTGCATGTCTTCGTTAAACTTGTTTTCCCAAAAAGATGGTAGACTTCTGAAAATCGATGGATCATTAACAGTGTGGCCAAATTCCTTATCTAAAGAAGGTAATGCAACCTCCTTGATTTTAGCCAAAAACTCATCGATTGAATATTTGGTTCCATATATGGCATCATGAGCAGTTTTAGCAGCCTTTAAATACATTGGAAGCTTTGGTTTTTCCTTAGCAACTTCAGTAATATTAACAGACTCGGCCCAGCTAATGAACTCTGTCTTTATATCGCCAGTAAACTCTGGCAAGTTCTTAGAAATATAAAATGACAAGAACTCCTCTGTCTTTGATTGTAACTCTGGACTAAGTTCTTTGTGAACGTTAAGAATATTTTGTTCAAAAAGATATGCTTGTCTAGCAGCAATAATGATCTTGTCATCAATATCAGTGACATTTTGAATAAACTTAACGTTATAGCCAAAGTAGTCTCTGAAAACCCTTCTACAAATATCAGTAGAAACGTAATTTCTAGCATGTCCCATATGAGAGTGATCGTAAACTGTAGGACCACATGAATACCAGGTGACATGACCAGGGGTGATAGGAATGAATTCATCCTTACTACGGGTCAATGAGTTGTAAATCTTCAATACTGGCTGAGGTTTACCACCAGTTGGTTGATGCCATTGTGGTTGTTGAACTGACGGCTTTTTTGCAGCTTCAGAAGACATAGTAGCAAGTAATCGTTTGTTGGTACGTAAAATACTTTTTAACATACACTCTGATACGTGCTTTATATCAAATTAAGTTATACTTAGGTGGGTATGAATCATAATAATTATGAGACGAGACATATTGGATAATTGGATCACGTGATCGGCTACATCGATGAAATCTTTCACTATTATGAAGGTGGTAAGGTGTCAGATGACGATGACGAATAATCACTATTTAGACGAATTAGAGATATTGAACAGTTAATTCAAGCGGAATACTACAAAATATGAATATGCTATCCAGAACACTAGGCTCAAATATTGATCAGAATAGTAATTGGTCGCATACTGACATTAGCCGTATAGAAACTAGGCATGTTTCAAGCTAATCTCTCTAGAACGCAAATTAAATCATCATATCAACGTAGAGCTTAGGGCCCCCGGAAGATCTGTGGTCTACATTACCACAGTTCTTACTAGAGCACTAGAATAGCAATTCAGAATTTATGGAAAAGACTGAGTAAAAATCGTCCCCTGAGTTATAGAGTTTGAATCAGAATCCAGTATCTTCATCGAATTGAGTGGAATAGAAGGTTAAGGTAAAATACATAGATTATACTTTTACTTCTATAACCAACACAGTAAATTTAAACACTGGACTAACACAATGTTCTGCCTCAGGACTATGTCTTCCTATAACAATTTTATAATTCAAAACTACATCCAGCTTTTTATAGGCGCGACTTCACCACCAGCTTTGTAAACATCGATGAGGGCAAAGCCCTTCGTTTTGATAATTCCGCGTGTTTCTCACGGGTTTTGCACCTGATTCATTGTGATTGGGGTAAACACCTTTTCATCTCACTTTTGTGTAATTTTTCACCATTCCGAGCTCGAAAATTTTCTACATTCGTATTGTGGTACTGGCTTGCATTCTACACCTAGTGAATTCATTTTTAAATTTTTAATATTTTGGTGAAGACTTACAACAAACCTCATATAACACTAAAGATGTCCTCATACTCTACTGTTAAAGCTGCTAACTGGAGATTCGTTGAATTAGGCCGTGTTGTTTTAATTAACAACAAGGAGTTAGCTACCGTTGTTGAAATCATTGACCAAAAGAGAGTATGTATAAATTAACCAATAAGTCAAGATAAAGTACTATTAAAGGAAAGAATTAAAGATCATAAGAGCTTAGTGAATTGAATAAGGAACTATCTGTAGTAATAAGAACTAGCTCCATTTGTTGGAAGATACTATTGTTTGTGTTGAGTTTTTATAAATTTTTTCATTTCAATAATGCCATATAGTGGATTATTCTTGGCTTACCATATACTAATGAATATGTTTACTAACTAATTTTAGGTCTTAATCGATGGTCCAAAGATCCAAAGACAAGCTATTTCTTTAGCTAAGGTTGTCTTAACCCCAATTGTTTTACCAAACTTACCAAGAGGTGCTAGAACTGGTACCGTCGAAAAGAAGTGGGCTGCTGCTGAAATCGATACCAAGTGGGCTGCTACTTCCTGGGCTAAGAAGTTAGCTTCTAAGCAAAGAAGAGCTGAATTAACCGACTTTGAAAGATTCCAAGTCTTAGTCTTAAAGAAGCAAAGAAGATACGCTGTTAAAAAGGCTGTAGCCAAGGCTTAAATATTGAAAAAAACTCTTAATTTTTGATAAATTTTCATATTACTTATATGTGTGTATTCTTAGTTTCTATTAGTTTGAGGGTATCATTGTTAGGTTTTTTTTAATGTTTACGTTTCATAATTCTGTATAAATAATTATACAAATATAGATAAATCCAAGTGTTGATGTAGTTTAAATATCGAGAAGAAAAGAATGGCTAATTGACAGATCTTGTGTATTAACACTATATACAAGTTAACTATTTATAAATATTTCAATCTTACTTCTTTTGTTGAAGTTTCTTTTGATGTTCAGCAATTAATTCCTTTTGTAAGTGTGGAGAACATTGAGAGTATCTGTTGAACTCTAAAGAGAATTCACCCTTACCTTGAGTAGAGGCTCTTAAAGAGGTGGAGAAACCGAACATAGTATTCAAGGAACATTCAGCAGTGACTGTGAATTCATCCTGGCCGTTAACGGTTTCTAAGATCATACCACCAAGCTTGTTAATTAAACCAACAACACTACCTTGGAATTCATTTGGTGCAGTGACTTCAACAGACATAATTGGCTCCAAAATAACTGGCTGGGCATTTAAGAAAGCTTGTCTAAAAGCACCATGAGTGGCAGTTCTAAATGACAATTCAGAAGAATCAACAACATGGGTTTGACCATCATTAATGTGCATATGAACACCTAAAACACGGTGACCAATCAATGGACCCTTCTCTAAAGAATCATCAAACCCTTTAGAACATGCAAATAAGAACTTTTCTGGGATCTTACCACCAACAATGTGTTGGGAGAATTTGTTTTCACCTTCTAATGGCTTCATTTCACCCATGACTCTACCATATTGACCAGAACCACCACTTTGCTTCTTGTGAGTGTAATCGAAAGTAGTTGGAGCAGTAATGGCTTCACGGTAAGAAACTTGTGGTTTACCAGTAACACATTCAACACCGTATTCACGCTTCATTCTCTCGACGTAAATTTCCAAGTGTAATTCACCCATACCAGAGATAATGGTTTCTTTGGATTCAGAATCGTATTTAACACGGAATGTAGGATCTTCCTTCTGGAATCTGTTAATAGCCTTAGAAAAACTACCGTTATCTTTAGACTTTGGATGGATACTTAATGATATAACAGCTTCTGGAACATACATGGAACTCATAGCAATTTGCTGGTCAGAGTTTTGGCCAATGAAAGTATCACCAGAGGCACAATCAATACCAAAAGTAGCACAAATTTCACCAGCACCAACTTCTTCAACATCTTCCATATCATTGGAGTGCATTCTAACTAATCTTGCAACCTTAACCTTCTTACCAGACTTAAGATGGTTCATGTAAGCACCTTTCTTCAATTTACCTTGGTAGACTCTGATATAAGTTAATTGACCGTATTTACCTTCTTCTAACTTGAATGCTAAACCAACAAATGGAGCAGTACTGGACGGAATTAAGTTAACAGGCTTTTCTTCACCACCGGAGATATCTAAACCTCGGTTTAAAATCTCATTTGGTTGAGGTAAGTAATCTACAACAGCATCTAAGACTGGTTGGATACCGGTATTAGCTAAAGCAGAACCCATTAATACTGGTGTGAACTTTCTAGCAATTGTGGCTCTTCTAATAGCAGCTTTAATTTGTTCTGTGGTTGGTTCTTCACCTTCTAAGTAAATATCAGCCATTTCTTCATCTACATCAGCTAAAGTTTCAACCAATAATGCTCTCTTTTCTTCTACTAAGTCCTTCAATTCATCTGGAATGTTTGGATCTGCTCTTAAGATTTCACCTTGTGGTCCTTCATTGTATAAAGCAACACGATCAATAATGTTAACAACACCCTTTAAGTCAGCTTCAGCACCAATTGGAACTTGGATAGCAGCAGCAGGGGTCTTTAACTTGGTGTTAATTTGTTCAATTGCTCTGAAAGGATCAGCTCCCATACGATCCATCTTGTTAATAAAAGTGACTCTTGGAACATTATAACGACGCATTTGACGATCAACAGTAACAGTTTGTGATTGGACACCAGAAACAGCACACACAACTAAAACAGCACCATCTAATACTCTCAAGGCCCTTTCAACTTCAATAGTGAAATCAACGTGACCTGGAGTATCAATCAAGTTGAAATGGTACGATTGATCGTCTTTGTCCCAGGAACAATAAGTTGCAGCAGATTGAATAGTAATACCCTTTTCTCTTTCTAACTCCATATGGTCCATCTTGGCCCCAACAGAGTCACGGCCTCTAACTTCGTGGATAGCCTTGATTCTACCGGTGTAGAAAAGAACTCTTTCAGTAAATGTAGTCTTACCAGAATCAATATGGGCAGAAATACCGATGTTTCTCATGTTTCTAGCGGTAGCAAGATCCTTCTCTGTTAAAGAGGCATTGATTTCATCGATAATAACCTTCTCTTCCTCGTAGGTTTGTGGATTAGCCAGGTTAAGGCTCCTTCTACATTGGTGGAAGTTTCTAGTGATAGTAGGTCTCACACTGGCCCTAGCAGCTCCGGAAAAAACTGGTTTGACTGAACTGCTAGCAGATAATGCAATACTGCGAAGAAACTTGGACATCTTTCGAGCCTTGTTGGTTTGTGTATTGTTTAACTATAGTGTGATTTAAAAACAAAAAAAATTTTCGGCTGAAAAATTAAACCTCGATAATGAGAGATAACCGGAATAGGCAGTGATTCTCAATGATATCTATTGAACTGAAGTGGAATTGAATCTAGTATATATATCTATAGTAGAGTATTAACATAATAGAAAGAACAGCAATTGTAATATATTAGTCTAGTTTTTTGGCTTAACTGGACCCTTGTTGTTGACATTTCTGAACATCATTACACCTTTTGCATCCTCCTTATCGTCATCGACGAATTGGCACATTCTCATACATTTCCATAAAGAAAACCACATGTTTTCGCCTTCGTATCTGTAGTGTTCGCCCATAACCTTCTTGATGGCTTCTGTGGCTTCTCTGGCGTTGTAGAATGGAATTCTGGAGAC
Source organism: Schwanniomyces polymorphus var. africanus (assembly GCA_030563145.1). NCBI lineage: Eukaryota > Fungi > Ascomycota > Pichiomycetes > Serinales > Debaryomycetaceae > Schwanniomyces > Schwanniomyces polymorphus. The sequence goes on from JAKUBG010000018.1 coordinate 134,645, forward strand.
GTAATGGTGTAAAACGTGGGTTTCGATGATATCGTGGAAAATGTGTTGACCAACGAAACCAAAGTTACGGTCAATTGTAGCAGCAGCACCACGAGCAAAGGTCCATTGTTCATCTTTGTAATGAGGCATACTTGGATCAGTATGTTGTAAGAAAGTGACAAAAACTAACCAGTGGTTAACCCATAACCATGGCATGAACCAGAAAACGAACATGTTGAAAAAACCAAAGGTCTTGTACCATTGGTAGACAACGGTAAAGGTAGTAAGAATACCAATATCTGATAAAACAATATACCAGTATTGGTGCTTGTCAAATACTGGAGAAGTTGGGGTATAATGCGACTTTGCAAACCAAGAAAGACCAGGGTAGCTTTGACCGGTAGCATTACTAGCTAAGTAGAGTTGTAAACCACCAAGTTGTTGGAAAATTAAAACTAAAAGAGTCCAGATTGGAGACTCTTCCATGATTTCAGAAACCATAGAAGCATTACTCTTTTCAACAAATTCTTCCTTGGTGTATGGAATGAACACCATATCTCTGGTCAAATGACCAGTAGCCTTGTGGTGCTTGGAATGGGAGAATTTCCACGAGAAATATGGAACAACTAAGTAAGAATGGAGAACCCAACCGATAAAGTCATTGACATTTTTGTAGTCAGAGAAAGCTTCGTGGCCACATTCGTGAGCCAAAATCCATAATCCGAATCCAAATAAACCAATCAAATATGATTGGAAGCACCAGAGAGCACCTCTAATGACTTTTGAACTAGTTTCGTGTCCAGCGATATCAACCAATGGGATGACTTTGGTAGCAGTGTATCCAATAACACACATCAGGACAATATCACGAACAACATATCCAAGAGATCTGATAAGAGATCTCTCATAACAATGCTTTGGAATAGCAGATAAAATGTCCTTAATAGTGTAATCTGGAACCTTGAACACGTTACCATTGGTATCAATAGTGGTCAAATTTTTACCAGGTTGTTTCTTTTCATTCAAACTAAATACCTTACCATCAGTAGTAACAGATGAGCTAGCAGCAAACCCAGTGGAAACAGATTCTTCAACAACAGACATATTCTACTCTACCTGTTAATATCTAAAGAAAAGAGGAAAGAATTTCATGAGATCTTTAAAATCACAACGAAAAATTCATGTCTCAAAATTTCTTTTTTAGGCTCTTGAACGTTTTTTCAACGGTTGACGATAAAATTTCGATTCGTGGCCAAATTTACGCGTAATTGGGTCAATAATAATGCTATATAATAAGGTCATATCGCTAATCCTTTATTATAATATGATTCATGGTTTAATTGTATAGACACGGCTTCATAACGTCAGAATCATCTCATCTCGCTAATGTTCGAATATCTGCAAAAGACTTGAGCGCGAACATAAAATTATTGCGTGCATATAGACAAATATGACAAATATGGTAAGACTGTATACGACTATTGTTATTGGTTCTTTTTTGAGTACTAACCGTCAATAACAATCAATGACAATCAAAATGAAAATAAATGGGGCTATATTCATCCTCCAACAAAATAGTTGATCATTTTGAAGTAGTTTTCGATTTTCAATAGTTCTAAACTCAAGGGATATAGAATAAAGATACTATTATGTCCACTATATAGTTTAGTGAGTGGCTGCGTAAACTTTATACCGTAAATTTCGCTTGTGCTGAAAATATACTCCAATACATATTTTGCCATACTAATTACATTTCGTCATACAAAATTTAAGTTTATCTTTATTGTGATTGGAACTTAGAATACAACCTATATGTGACTCATGGTAGCTGATAAGCACTTATCGGCATATTTTCAAAAGATCATATTTTCAATCGCAAGGCTTTGACATATTGTTAAATAGCTTCTTGTATATATTGTCTGGAGTAAACGATATTAAGCGAGATCTCTCTTACTATTATGGGAATATATTTATTGTGTCAATAGAATGTATATGTTTTATCCAATGAGATCTTTCACTAGACAAGACTTGTGCCTTATGATATTTAACTTTGCATGTGGGATAGATTTTTTCTTGTTTTACCTGAACTGGTCAAAATATTACATTTATGGTAAACAGATGGTCCACTACTCACCTAGTTAGGTAAATTCCTAGTTGTTGTAATGCAATGTTTTTTGATTCCCTTTAACCTTCACAGCGGACAAGAGAAAATGCTAAAAATATTTCCTTTTTGGGAAGTGATCTTTTTTGAGTAATTTGGAACCTTTTAATTTTACTTCCTAAAAAGGAAATTTAATGAGGTTCTGAGGCCTTTATATGGCAAAAAACTACTATGATCATCGAGATTTCGACTAATTATAGTAAGTAAGAAAATGAGGAGTTGATTGGTATTGTGGGCACAAATTCATATAAGTATCTATGTGTATCCTCCTAAACTCTTTCAAATATTTTATCTCAACAGAAATTCAGGCAATTCGTAAACTCTACCACTCAATCACATAATGAAGTTATCACACACTACCTTATTAGCATTATTAGCTACTTCTACCTTTGTATCCGCAGCCCCTGCCATCAACATGCAACCAGAAACAGGAACCTCCATGATAAAAAGGAGTCAAGCTGAAGATATTAAGTCTTTAATTGAGCAATTGAACAACATAAAGGTAAAAAGAAGTTCCGGAGTAGATGATTTAGAAATAGCTGAATTAGACAAGAGAGCTGAAAACGTCATTGTTGAATTAATTTCTGCTTTAGCTTCCTCAGGTATTATTGGAGATGTCTGGAAGACTTTAACAACCGATGCTGCTGTTAAGAGCGAAATTGTTACTATTGTGAAGGCCTCCCTTAAAGGTGCTCTTGTTTATGGACCTTCTTTACTTGAAGCTCTTTTCCATTCTGGTCTTTTTGGTGAAATCTTTAATACTGTCTTACATGACTCTACTTTACAAGCTGCTTTCCTTGATGCAGCAAAATCTGCCTTCAGTTTGGTATTTGATTTGATCTCAGGAGGTTATTCAGGTTCAAGTGGCTCTGCAACAACTGCTGCTGCTGCTGGTGCAACTACTACAGCTACAAGCATGGCTACTAGTGCTGCTGCTGGTTATAAACGTGATGAATTTGCATCCGAATATTTAAGTGAAAGAGACGTTGCTTCTATTGTCACTACAGTAGCTGAATCTATTAAGAATTCAGGCATTGTTTCCTCTTTAGTAAAAAAGGTCTTGGCTGATCCACAACAATCTATCTCTCTTTTGACTACTGTATTCCAGAAAGGTTTAGTCCTTGGAGAAGATGTTTATAGATATGCTAAATCTTCAGGTTTGTTATCAAAGATGATTTCTTACTTAGAAAAGAATGGTTCTGGTTATGTTGCAGCCCTTGGAAGTGTATTAGGTAAGTTCGTTGGTGATCTGTCATCTTCTAGTACCACTTCTGGTACTACTACAGAAACAACTGCTGTTTCTGTGGCAACTACTACTGCTGCTGCTGCTGCCGCTGCTGTTACTAGCGGTTACTCTTATTAAGTTATCAAAAACATAAACATTTAAACCGGATCTACGTGAAGATATACCCCACACGGTTAAATTACACCATACAATAACCACGTCATATTTTGATCTTCTTCATTGATTTATTAATTTTTCTTTCGAATTTATACTATTTTAATCATTATTATCTTGGCTGGTACATAACAATCAATATAAAATCTTGTTACAGAAACATATTTCACAGTAGAGTGCTAGGATTTTGTAAAAAGATTTCGTCAAAGAATATCTTATAGTAATAGTAAAATATTGCAAGTAAGGACTTTGGAATCTCTATGAAGATACTTATATATATTAGTAATGGGTTTTGTCTTTAATCACTAAATGTTAGGAAAATCTATTAACGTATTGTTAATGAAATTTTTCCGAAATTCTCGGATTTTCAATAAATTTAGTCAATTATGAACAAATAGAATAAAAACTGCAAAATATGTAATTCATTAGGGAAATTACTTATCTACTAATTCAAATCGGTATCCTTAAATGATACCAACAACTTCTTGTAACGAAATAAATTTAAAATATAAACCTTATAGGTATACAATATACACTAGATTTTTTACAAGAATAATTTCATGGAGAAGCAGTGGAGGCTTCAGAATATTCTTCATAGTCTTTGTTGGTATTGGAAGGATCCCAAGCAGCGCTCGGACTTCTTAATCCAGCTTCTCTATTTCTACGTTCTCTCTCATAATCCTTCCAGCGCTTCATCACAATGTTAGATGAATCAAAGACACCTTCATTACCTCCATGAATACCTTTATCACCACCAGCGACTGTCCGAGTTTCACCCCAAGAGAAATCATCAAACTTCCAGTATGCATAGGCTGGTAAAACAAAATTCCAAATTGGTAAAGCAATAAGATAAATAAAGAAGTAAATAACGTATGACCAAGATGACACTGTTATAACAATTAAACAACCAGGTAAACCGAAAATAATTGCTAAAAGAACTAAAGTCAAGATTGGTGTAGGTGTAGAAACGATAGCAAAAATGATAACATAAATGGTGAATGCAATTGCAGCAGGTAAAACTAAAGTTCCAACTAATTCAATAAAAATACAAAACTGCATTGAGAAACAGAAAGTACCACACAAATCATTAACTAATACTAATTCCATCAAATTATGGACAGTAGAATTAATCCAACGACGACGTTGTGATAATAACACCAGGAACTTATCAGGAACAACAGTTTTACAAGCAGCCTTAGGAACGAAGACTTGCTTTCTTTTTGGGAAAGTCCTCAACATTAATGCGGTAAGATAACGATCTTCACCCAATAATAATAAATTCTTCTTATGTAATGTATCAACAACATTTTCAGAGTATCTTTCAACAATATCCGGGTTAGCTAAAATAGGAACCCAATATCCTTGGTTTCCTTTTGGAGCTTTAATACGATATATCGAGAAACAACCAGGTAAACAAGTAACACCACCAAAAACTGATTCGAAAGCCTTGGCTTGATGATGGGAAATATAATATTCAAAAACTTGAATAGCAGTAACCCAACTTTGTGCCTTATTAGCAATTTTTGTTTCACCACAAAGAGCCATAATTTCAGGATCCTTAACCATTTCGGCAACCATATGAGTTAAACAATCAGGGAAAACCTTTGTATCCGCATCAACCATTAGAACAAGTTCATAAAAGTCTGCCATTTGACCTGTAATTCGCCATATATTACTTAACATTTCAAATTCTAAAGTGGTCATTCTTTCATTGAACATCACCTTTTGAAGGAAGGACATCAATATAATTTGGGAATCACGCTTTCCTCTATTACCTGGCTTAGATGCACCGGCTTCATCTGGGGTACCACACTTCACGATAGTTAAAACTGGGACCCTCTGTTGCTTCTCAACTGGGATCAATTCATCATTATATTTATAAAAACCGGCATATACTTTTGCCATATTATGACGTTTACTACCTTGAGCAACAGCAACATATGAATAAGGTTGAACTTCTTCACGAGGAATCGTAAAATCTGTCATCATATCTAATACAATATCAGGGGTTGTTCTATCATTTCCAGAACCTTTGATGATACCATCACAGACAATAACGACAAGTTTATGAGAGTTAGGGTAATCAGTCGTGGCAATAGAATCTAACGTTGTTCTAATACCATCTTCATCTTCAGAATAACAAGTAACTAAACACAAAGTATGAGCCAATGGGTAATTAAATGGTTGGTATTCCACTGGTGGTTGAGGGACAGCATCAGGGTGAATTATAGTTGGTGATAAACTATTAACTGCATACTCCTCAAATCCTTCAAAAGGATTAACTGCATTTTGTTTATTCAAAACATCAAATGATGACGCTTGATCCGTCAAATACAATCCTGATTGTCTGGTAGATGATTTCATAACGCCTGCCTTATTCTTCTTTCCCAAAAGGGCTGCTTGTGTTCCCATTGTAGTATATTTAAATGTCTTTGACATTTCAGCGTCATCATACAAGTCCTGGGTGTTACCAAAGTAAGCACTAGCGGTTCTGTTGAACACACTTTGTCTATTAGTCTTTGCAGATCTGTAATTTGCTCTAGCCTTAACTGGGACAGTTTTAATCATAGCAGTGGTAGTAGCATTAGGATTATCTACCCAGCTATCAATTTCACGGTTTCTTCTAGCCATAGATTTATTATCAATCTCAGTGGCACCTTGGCGACGTGATATAAACCAGTGGAAGTATAAAGCCATAATAAACTTAGCAACCACAACAGATAAAATGAAAACTAATGAAGTATACAAAACAATTTCAGAAGAGATACAACCAATTGTTTTAGTATCAATAGCCCCAACCTTGATTATTTCAGTTAAACACCTTGCGGCCCTTCTTTCCTCAGAATTGGTAAGAACTAAAGAAATATCATGACCTTTGAAAGCATCTTCATCTCTTAATTTATCAAATAAATCTGGGTATGTTACATCATCTGTTTGAATCCAGTTAATTAAATCTAAATCTAAAACATTACCAGAATAAACCACTAAATTTCTTGAACTATTCTTAATATCATCCCAAGTGAAGTAAACATCCCCATTGACTTTAAGATCATAGTAGGCATCTCTAGCAGTTGAACTCGTGTGACATGCCCATCCATTGTAATATTCTTCAGTAAAATTAGCCTTAGTAGATCCATCTTGAGCAAACAACCTACAAGGCATATACCATGCAAGCTCGTTGTCACTGTTTTTTGGAATTGTACAGTTATCTCTAGGGACAATCAAGTCTTTACAATTACCATTAACATTTTGAAACATAAATGAAGCATCCATACCACCAGCATTAATTGGAGGATATAATATATTGGATCTTGTTGAAATACCGGCCACAGCAGGATGTAAAGAATGAGAAAGATCATACATTTTACCGTTGATAATCAAATATGAACTTGGAACGTCAAGATTTCTAGTTCTAATTATAGTACTAGAACAAACAGTTCTTGTGAAACCAAATGTCAAATATGCAATGAAGGCAGCAATATAAAGAATACAAGAAATCAATCCAATCTTTTCTCTCCATGCAAACTGACGAGATTTAGTAGGAAGTCCAAATAACTTTAATAATGGAGCAGGAGCCCAGAAAGTAATAACATAACAGTACACTTTCCAAAAGTATAATTTATCCTTGGATTCCGCTGGAGTAGCTACCTTGTTTGTTTTGGCAATAACATTTTTCTTCTGAGGTGAATATTCTACTTCATCATTAAGTCCAAAGACTTCTCTTCCACCCTTTAACTCAGGAGAATCGTTATTTAACGTCATTAATGGAATCCCTTCTTCTGTTGATCCTCTACCTTCAAAATCATCGGGAAGAGACAAATTATCATGAACGGAAGTCAGCGGCTCTAATCCTTGGATTTTCAAATGTCCTGATTCTTGTTGAGCCACTTGTGTGTAATGGTACCTAGGATTATCTTCATCCATTTTGGACCTTTCTGGTCTCACAAGAGACTTCTTTCTTGAAACTCCTGATTCAGGATCAAATTCCAGGAATTTACTAGAGTTGCTCTTTCTGAACGACATGTCTTAAGTGAAAGATGTTTTATATGTTGAAGCGAGTGGATAGTATTGATTTTATACCAATAGTACTGTCTTTTTTGCTAGTTTCCTATTTACACAAGCAAAAATTTAACTTATTCTTCAAAAGTTATGTGTCAATTAGACTGCACAGGTATTTCTTTTTTAGATCAAATTATAACAAATTCAGATCAAATCAATACCAGAACAATTATTAACACCGATAGATAAATCAGCTTACACTAAAGTTACCAATACAGATATTATAACTAATAGAATACCTGACCTCTTCTAAGTTATATGATCTGAAGAAGAAAAAAAATAGATCTAGTGTCCGCGTACAAAAATATTTTCTATAAATAAATGTCCCAAAAAAAAAAAATACTTAAACATTCCTTGGTTACTAATTCCGTACTGATCAAAATGGATTTATGATGCCCGATGGCTAAATTATATATTATTACCAACACTCCTAATATCCCACAATTACTCCAGTAACAGTTATATATGATTATATGATTATATATGATTGTATATGATACATATTTACATTTACTATGAAGGCTGTGCTTATCTATTCCTTTATGTAATGGTAATGGTAATGAGACTTGAAACATGAAACATTAGCATTTGAGAAATTGCGAATATATATTAACGAGTGTTACAGAATGTATTAGGCTGAAAAATATTATGTACTATTTGGTCATTTGGTGTATTTCTTTTCGAGAATCTCCCCTAATAGATCCGAAACATTATTAACCTTTGAAACTAGGGGAATCAGCTTTATAAGAAGAGTTTCAAGATTAAAGTAATCTGGCTTCAAATGCTGTGAAGAAGATCTTATCTTATGAAGTCCTTGTAAAATTAAAAGTATTTCTTGTTGCTGAATCTTTGGTAATGGGCATTTAAATAAGAGTGATTGGTCGCTGATAAATTTTCTTAATGCGAATGAAGCTCTAGTAATAAAAAATGACAAAGCAATTTCTCGTAAAACTTCATTTTTATTATCGGTACAAAAAGCGATAAGATCATGCAAACTTTGGATTCTAGTCTTTCTGTTACCATATAATTCAATCGGTTTCGTTGATCCGAATGAAGAATCAAAATCATAAGATGATAATTTCTTTCCTAAATCCTCGATAGAATCACCATATTCTTGGATAAACGCAGTTTCGAGTTCGTCCATTTTGTAGAAGAAGGAATTATGATAAACATCCGATACGACTTCCTCGATGAGAGATAGGTTTTTTTCGGAGTCTTTCAATAATTCAGGCAAAATCAATGAACGCAAATCAGAGTACTGCTTAATAATTGTATCTTCATACTTCAACGAGTCATTTTCCAAATAAACCCTACTACTATCTATGATCAATTTCCATAACTCATTATTTCCAAATTCACTAGAAATCGTCCTTGATAATAAATAATTTAAGACTTCTGTGGCTCTAATCCAAAGTGGTTTATTCAAACCTTCAATTCCGTATAATCTAGCTTTAATAACTTCTAATAAGCATTTAATAATTCTGTTTGCTTTTTTATCTTTTATTAATACTTCGAAATTCAGAAACTTTTCTAACTTTTCTTGCATTATATCCACAGAACGGTCACTAATAGCAATAAAACTAGGTATTTTGAATTTAGCACTTAATGCATGCAACTTTTCTTCTATTCTTGCCCTTGTACCAAAGGGATATATAATCATATTGCTCAATTGCAAAAGCACTTGAGCTTGAATTGCATTATTATCTGAATCTGTAATCTGCAAATTATGGAGAATTGAATTTTGCAATTTTGATGGCTTCTTAGTATCTGAAATGTTATCTTGTAATATAGGATATCTGGCGCATTTGTTGAAAGAGTCTAATATTCTAGTACATTCCTCTTCAGTTAAGTTATAAGAAATAATTTTGAGTAACGGAGGGTAGCATTCCATTAAAGATACTAAGGATTCTTGATATAGAGGATTAACAAAATCATACTCAATAGAAATTCCGCCCCAAAGTTCAAAGAATAAGCTCCTTATTCTGCTAAATGTTTCTTCCTCTTTAAATTCACATTCCCCAAATGCAACTAAAATATCATGAATAGATTTATAAATTAACAAGTTCAAGTCAACCCATTTTAATTCCAATAATTTCTTAAAATAATTGACCAAGCTTCCCCATCTTTCATATGAATTATTATCCAAATTCATCATGTATTTATTATAGATTGAAACTAAACCTGATAAGACAAGGCTTAAGCTTTCTTTCCATTCTTTTCTATCAAACCCTGGATCATCAAAGCCAATATCTAAATCAAGAAGGATAGGTAAGGCAATGCTATGAATAAGCTCCCAAGATTGTAATAAAAGACCACCATGATCTTCAATAATTTGAAAAAAGGTTTGAATTGATCCCTCTCTTACTTGTGCCCTAGAATCTTTGGACAACTTTATTAGGGAACTTAATAAAAATACATCTAGCGAAATATAAAATCTTGTAGATTCTTCCTTGCAATTTTCAATATAATTGATCAACTCTTCTTCAGATACTGAAAAAGGTTCCAATGGTTCATTAATGCTGATTATTCTAGATTTTAATGAATCACTAATTAACCAGAAGTAACTTACTGATGTGAAAGAAATGTTAAGTTCTAATGGTTGGTTGCAAAAATTATACAATGTATCAATTAAGAATTTCAATTGGTCAAAAGGAAACGTCGAAATGAACTCATCTAAAATCAACTTTAGAGTCTCAAATGAAGAAGTGATCAAAGATATCGTTTTATTTTCTCTTTCCTCAAATTCAATATTCCTAAAAGGCGTATTTAATATTTTGAAAACCTGATTCCAAGAATTTTGATAGTAGGTGTCATATTTATCAATAAAGTTGTGTAATGTTGTTAATAATAACAAGTGTATTTCAATTTCACAGTTCTGCACAAGCAATTCTTTAGGAGCACCTAGACTGAATATTTCGTCTAATATCATCATCAAACCTTCTAAGGACTTTTTGGAAGTCAAATTGTTAATATCCTGTTGGTTGGTAACAAATCCAGAATCGGCCATGTGTTGTAAAATTAAACTGAATGTTTCAATCAATTTAATCCTGAGATTATAATTCCAAATCCTATTCTTACACAGTTTTTTAAAATAATCACAAATTAATTGCCATGGTTCATCGTATTGAATTAAAAAATGGCTAGTATTAATTTCACATAGGCTCTTTATATTTGATAAATAAAAGGCCCTGTTAAATGGACACAATTGTAAATCATTTTCTTTATCAATCATAAAATCATTATTGAACAGTTTTTCTGACAAACTACACAAAGCTTTTAGAAGATCACCGAATGATTCAATAGGATAGTCATATATACTTTCAAGAAGTTTCTTTTTTGAAGATTCGATATTTTCAATGTCTTGAGCAGATAATCTGAAAAAATTTTCGTCTAAAGTCTTGGTTGTAGATTTTACTGTATAAGTATCATCCGATCCATTCCTATAGTAATTAAACCATTGCAAAGTGATCCAAATAATATGCCATGAATTCTCCAAAGTAGATCCTAATGAGACAGCAAGATTAATCAAAGCTCTAAGACAAGTTACATGCCTAGAGTTAAAATATTTTGCATTGTTATCAGACAGATTAGAGTTTTGCTGCCCATCTGTTGAATTGATAGAAGAACTTATACTTTCCAAAACAGATTCACCAATTGCTAAAAGTTGCTTACCTTGTTCATGTAACGTTGAAGTGGAGTTATTAGTAGAAACGTATTTTTTCTCACTTGTGTCAAATATAATGGTTTTTGAAAGCATAATTAATAACCTGTCACGTAAATCATTTAGTCCTAGCAATCCTGTCGTGTGGATAAACTTCTGTAATGATCTTATAAGTAGATGAAAGCACTCATTATCCATAGACGAATATATGAATGTTTTATATAAGCTCGATAAATTTTCAAAACTTATTTCAATAATTTTATTAACAAATTCAACATCTTGTTCCAATCTGGAGGAATCTGGGTAATTAGATAAGCCACTAACAAAACTACCAACTTCATCTGTAAAACTTAATAAAATATTCAAAATAAGAAAAATAGGATAAGAAGGAGGAATTTGAGTTGGTGGCTCTGTCTTATCGAGATGGTCTAATATGGATACTTTCAATACCGATGTCTGTCTAGATATTATGAGATTAGACATAGAAGTATACTTTGCATTCGTTTTTAATGAAGACGTATTAGGCATGACTAAGTTTTCATGAATAAAATTAGGAATATGCAGCATGTAAGTATTCAAAATAGACATCAATTCTTCAATGACATTTTTCTTCTTTGCATCCCCATCGTATTTGTCAAAGATCTCTCGAATGGTAGAAAAATCAGAAAAAAGTGCCTTATACACTTCTAATACTAGTATTTTTTCCCAATTTGGGGTCTCATGTAACTCATTTTCGCTATCTTTATTGATGAGAATATGATTTAAAAAGGATAAAACAATCTCACTTTCTAATTCTAATTTATCTAAATGTGAAGATAATAACAATTGCATAATTCTCATAGTTCGTGTAATATAAGGAAAGGATTTGTTGTGTGAATTCAAAACTTTCAATAATGAGGGTACAATTTTCACTCTTAATAGATACGACAATTCTTCATGACTATTGAATGTTTCTCTATGACCAGCAATAATGTTCTCCACAATCTCAAGAACAGAAAGAGGCTTGATATGTATCTTGTTACTTAAATAAATAGTTTGTTCATTCTCAATCAAATTGCATAAATCAAGGAATATGGCATATGCTTCGTATGAGGCACTATCAACTAGTATCACTTTCTCATCTTCCAACTTGATTTCTTTATCTTTATTAAGTTCAACCTCGGAATCTGTTAATCTTATTCTATCAAATACATTACTAAACAATTGTTGCAACGTAGCAGATGCTGTGTTAACCACTACCACCGATTTATTATTTGATGTTAATCCACAACAAATTTCCAATGTCTTTACTAAAAGATCGCCTTCTATAAAATGCAGGTAATTTTGCATTATTGGGGGAAGACATTGTAATATTCTAAGTTGTATATCTCCTGCCAATTGAGTAGCGTCCATTAATGATCTTAACAACTCATCCAAGCTTTCTACAGGAACTAACAGAGACATTATCAACTTATGTATTATTGGAATTGATATTGTGGCAAGCTTTGAATTTCTTGATAGACATGATACCTTCAATGGGTCTAGAATACTTGCCCTGAGTTCCTGATTTATGGAATTTATTGAAGCTGTAGGTAGGTAAGTCTTTAAGTTCGCAATTGCCAGATCACACAATCGTTTAACCTCATTGTTTTTTCTTTTAGATTCAGAACTCAAGTTAGTTAAGTCATTAATAAGTTGGCCAACAGTACTCATATTTCATTAAAATTGTACGTAAAGCTAACTATATTAAAATTATGTTTAATTAGTTTTTGGTAAACTGTAAAATTACGTATTTAGTTGTAATTAAATTTTCAAAATCGCACGACAATTTTAACAACCATTGTACTACGTCAGATCAATATAACTAATAATAGATGAACTTGTTGGATAGATAGTTTTCTTAGTGAACAATATATGATATTGCCATTCATTAGTTTCACGGAAAAATATAATCTAAGCCAGCTAGGAATTTAAATAAAATAATTAAAAGCATAATAATTGTGCATTGCTAAATATCTATCATAAACTCGTATATATATAAATAACCCATTATATTCTAAATTGACCATCTATCCCAATATTATAATCACCAAAATAAGTGACTTTCATCTTCAAATCGTTAACTTCTTTCTCTAACTTCTTTTCTCTTTCCTGTAAGTGTAATATATAATTTGTGGCTCTTTCTAAGATAATAGATTTGTTCAATCTCTGACTCAGACAGTCATTATCATCTTTCTTGTCAAACCCAGTTTCAAAAGCAGTTTTTTCGCTGGCAACAGATGGGATGATTTTTTGAAGTCCCGCTATCTTAGTATTAATATTAATTCTATATTTTTTCTCAATTTTATTATGAGCCTGTTTCTGTGACTCTGTTAACTTCTTACGGGTCGATCTCTTCCTCTTAGAACCTTCTTGTTTTATTCCAGTGATTGTACCATTAATTTCACTATTAGAATTTTGTTGATTTTGAATTCTATTCGCATCTTTCAAAACCTCTTTCGTATCAAATATAGATTCTAAAGATTTTGGAGTTAAATCTTTAGATTTCTTAATAACCTCCAATTTATTATTCAAATCGATTGGATCAGGAAATCGCATACTACTATCTTCTCCAATCTTTGTCGATGGACTTATAGATCCTGAAGCGCATGCACTAGAAAAAAAATCCTCTTCTTTGATAGTGCTCCTTGTCATATTGCAAAACTTATCAAGTTCTGTGTTAAATCCGGGATTGTTATTGAAGTAAAAGTTTCCGTTAACTGAGTCTGGTGAAGTAGAAAGTGTATCTATAGATTCCACTTTAGGCACAATGCTATCTAACCAAGTAGTATCAGTATTAGTAGTCATACATGAAAGTGGTTGTGAATATTGATCAAAGACGTTATCAACGGAGTTAGACTTAGGACTCCATGTATCAAAACTTGTGCTTGTGTTCATTTTATATAATACTTTAAGTTAGTATAAATAATGAATAATCGACATTCTAAATCAAAGGTATACATGTGCTTTAAATACCTCAATTTAAGAAAACATAAGAGAATTGTTGAGGATTGCTAACCGTAAACATGGTCAGTTTGTGAAATCTCAATATGGAAAATTGTACGATTTGTTATTCCATGTCCGGATTATCCCTATGGCTGGCGTGATTTTATCCCATTGGAAGTTTTTCCGAGCCTTAAGGTGCATAAACACATGCTCGGCTATTGAATTAGATCGAATTTTTTTTCTTTATGTTTACTACTAAACGCTTCCCACGGCTTTAATTCCTATAACTATAAATAAATGACCAATTTCATAGAGTAAATCGTATATGTATCCTATCCTGCAATGGAAAATATATTTGCGAATATTGTTCGTAAATTTCTTTTTGACCCTTAAATTTCAAGTGGATAGAAGGTCCCATTAGATGCTAAGATTAGGAAGGAAGCTTTTATAGCTTCATTTAGTGTATAATGAATTGTTATTAGAAATATGCCTTGAGCCACCATTTAAATCGCGAATCAGAAAAAAAATTTCGCAAGGGAACTGAGAATATTTAAATTTAATTAGAAGCTATAATGTCAGGTAGTTCTGTTCAACAACTGCAATCTATTAAGGGATTTTTCACTCCAAAAGTCATTAGTGATATTAAATTTTGTTTATCTGCTTCAGCTATAACCCTATTCCTCATATTCTACTATGCTTGGTTAATGAGAAAATTGATTAATGACCCATACATGTCAACAAGTAGCTTGCTTTATTACTTTGGAACTTATGCCTTCGTCTTTTTCTTCTTGATTTATGCCCTTTTATATTTCATTTATCCTAACATCTATAAGGATTTTCTAGAGGAGGAGGAGGATAAGAAGACTCAGTAAAAAGCTATGGAATAAAAATCATTCAAGCTTAAAGAGAGACCTAAGAAATCTTTCAATCGTACTAATCCTACTATCACAAATAGAGTATAGATTACCGTAAAAATTCATTCAAATGATTTACTATATACATTTCTGTTTCCTATTTAATCCTTGGGAAGCAATTTCAATTATCAAATATATAATCTACTTTAGCACTTCATGGCCTAATAAATCTCCTAGATAAAACAACACCATACACAGCAAGTGACAAAATAGAGACAATGTTAGTTAAGGTGGAAAAGCCATGATACATACCAAACTTCTTACTTAAGGCAAGGCATTCTTCAGTTGGTTCACCAAATTCATTAACATCCTTTTTCTCAGCCATCAATTCAAGTCTTTGACGCTTAACATTTTGGCATAGTGGCAAGAACAAAAAGTAGTTAAACGCACCGGTAATAGCCGAGAGAGAAAGTAAGCCAATAGTAAATGGGCAAAGTTTTATTGGAGCAGTTAATCCTAATATCAATGGAGAAATGGTTTGACCTAAAAAGTAGAATGGGAATACCTTGTTTTGTAGTCTTCCAAATTCTTCTCTTGGTAAAGATTTGAAGGAAATTGGAGAGACAATAAAGGAATGGAAGAAGGAACCTCCAAAAACAACTGAGTAAAATAATAAATGGTATGGGGCTCTGGTATTTAATCCTAAGCAATTAATCATATTCGACGTTATATTTATATTTAATTTATTCGTTATCCTTCTTTCAAAGTAGCTCTATTTATGTTGAATTTACGAAGGCAATTCCGGAATCATTTTATTTTGTGCACTACTTCTATCTAAAGAGCATCAATCATTTTAAAGATATTCTCTAATGCGTTCCGCTTTGAGACATCAGAATAATTTAAAATGTCGTCAGATAATTTGTTAAATTTATCATTTACAAGCCAAGAAAAGTCACTTTGTAAGCCTAAGCTCAATTTGACTTGATTTTGATTATCTTTCTTTAATTTATGAGTTTGCTCATATTCTTTAGCTGCAATTTCAGCCTCATCCACAATGGTATCAGAAATTCCACACATGGAAGCAACATTCATACCAAAGGAACCTGGAGCAGTACCTTTTTCTAGTTTGTATAAGAACGTAATATTTCTAGAACTATTTTCAATTAATATCGCCATTCTTAAGGGTTCTATTTGTGGATGGTTTTTAAACAGAAGACCAAGCGATCCATAATGCGTAGCAAAGAATCCTGGTGCTTGAATATGCGTTGCTAGTTGATAAAGCACTGATTCAGCAATTGAATAGCCATCACTTGAGGACCCACCTCTACCTAATTCATCTATGATCACTAAGGAATTCGAAGTAGCATTACTTAAAATCTTTTTAGTTTCGGATAGTTCTACAAAGAATGTAGATTTTCCTTGCATTATATTATCATTTGCTCCCAATCTAGTCATAATCCTGTCAGTTGGAGAAAGAGTGGCCAGAGATGCTGGAATGTAACAGCCGATTTGACTCAAAATAACGGCCAATGCCGTTGTTCTCATTATAGTAGATTTACCTGCAGCATTTGCACCTGTAAGTAATCCAATATTAGGATTAGAACCACCCAAGCTGATGTCATTAGGAATGAAGTCCTTAGTACCCAAGAAACAAGGATGTCTCAATTCTTTAAAATCAACAAACCCACTTTCTGATTCCATAAACTTTGGTCTACAGGATGGAAAACCAATAGTTTCCGAAGTTTTTGTCAATGCGATCAAACAATCAATGCTCGAAATTACATTCACTGCTTCAACCCAAATACTATAATTAGCTCCAAATTTGTCGTACATTCTTGACCTGAGTGTATCACAGACTACTTTATGCAATTCTTTTTGCTCAAGCAATTCTCTCACCAATTTCCGAACTTCTGGAGACCAGTACCTTTTCACTTTAGCAGTAGATCCCATTTGTTGCCAGTCATGAGGAATGCTTTTGGCTAGTTTATTGGGTACCTCAATCAAGAAGATTTCTTTACCAGAGTCTTTGAAACAAATTTCTTGTGATTTGAAATCTTTTTTATATGACTTAAGATAATCATAAAGCTTTACCTCAATATCATCAATTTTCCCTTGCGATTCATCAAATTCCTTGTCCACTCCTTTTGAAGGGACAATTATATCAGTCAAAGCTTGCAGCCTATCAAAAGCATCTTCCCACTCTGAAATCAAAATGTGTAGTTGATTTGGGAATCTCTTAATATATTTGTTTAAGATTCCAGAATTCTCACAAGAAAATTCCGTTAGCGTTTTCATTAAAGAAGATATTTTTTCAAAGCCCTCAATCACTCTTAAAAAGTCCTTGAACCTTAATGATTTAGCATGTATTCTTGCAAGTAAACGCTCTAAATCAGGTAATCCGGATAAGTTTTGTTCTAATATATTTCTAAATTCAAGACCATCTTGCATTAAGTAATCAACAGAATCATAACGATCATTGATATCTTCTGTTTTCCTCAATGGGTGGATAACCCATTGCTTCAATAATCTTTTTCCAAAAGGCGTAATAGCTTTATTTAAAAGTTTGAACAATGTTCCTCTATCACCACCATCGAATGAGTTATTTAAGATTTCTAAATTGTTTAGGGTTATACCATCCAAAATCAAGGTAGAAGAAATATTTTTTGAAATAGTATATTCCTTAATATTACCCAAAGTCATAATATTTTTATCTAACATTAAAGTCTTTAGGTAATATAGTAAGCCACCAAAAGCTGAAAAGGCTACTTTTTTATTATCTTTAAGATGTACCAAAACTTCGGGATAATTAGAGTAATCATCTAAATCTTCGGCTTCATAATATTTACTAGTAACCAAATTTTCTAAAGTTATATCATAATCCCAAAATTCTGAAAGTGGATTTAAAATATTCCAAATTTGGTTAGAATTATGACCATTATATCTTAAAATTTTGTTTGCCACAGAACATAAATTACCCTTTTCACAGATTATCTCTTTTGGTTTTATCTGCGTGATTAAAGTATCTAACTTTGTACACTCACTATCATCCCTGACCTCAATAAAATTCAATTCAGAAGTTGCCGTATCAACAAACACGACTCCAAATATTTTCTCTCCATTTTCTAATTGTTCTTCCTTAATACTCAAGCAATAAATAGCCATATCATCACTTATCATGTTAAGATCAGTTAGAGTTCCTCCAGTTAAAACACCGCTCAACTCTCTTTTTATCACCTTCTCTTCTTTTGTAGCTCCTCCTCTCATTTCCTTAGCTAATAATGTTTCTTTTTGATCAACTTTAGCTACCTTGTAACCATGGCTAATAAATTCTTTTGCCCAATATTCAAATGACATTTCTGGAATACCTGCTAACTTCATATTGGCTCTGCCACCTCCTGCAATCTTCAAGTCAAATTCGGTATTTGCAATAATAGCATCATTTTCGTACAACTCGTAAAACTTTCCTTTTTTGAAGAAAACAACCGTATCCCACATTTTGCTTTTAATCTCCCAATATTGCTTTTCGAAGGGTGTGAATTTAGACCATGCAGATTGTGGAACATACAAAGTTCGTGAATCATAATTTGGATCATCAACTGGCCTTTTTTCAGCATCCTTAATATCTACAAGCCACTGGTATCTTTCTTCATTTTCTTTTGCAAAACTCTTTTTCTGAGCTTTAGGAGGAGATTTTGGTTGCGATGTTAATTTGCCATTGACATTTGAAACGTAAGAAGAATCAGCTCTAAATTTATTTCCTATAGAATTACCATTTTGCTGTGAAGTCAAATTTTCCCTACTACGCTCTTTTGAAGAATTAGATTTCTTAGAACTTTTTGTTGCCTTTATGTCTAGGTCATCTTCAGGTTCAGAATTCTCCTCGCTTTCTATTTCTTTCTCATCTACTACAAAATCACTTATATGATCTTCATCTTCATCTTCGCTCTGTTCGGGAACGAATATATCATCTTCGTCTTCACTCTCAACTAATCTTCTTCTCTTTTTTCTCTTTTGTATAATTTCATCTTCATCTTCAGATTCCGCGTAATTTACTGAATGACGTTTCACTAAAGGACTGGAAGCTAAGTTGCTATCTTTACCCTTTTTTACTTGTTTATTATCCTGTTCATTTTCTCTATCATTTGGTGTTGCGTCGCCCTTTGCAGTCATCTGTTGCAGAACTTCGGAATCAGATGTCATTGGGGTATCTGTTACTACTCCGGCATCTACCATCGTAATATCACCTTCTTGATCACTACTGATTTCCCTTTTATCGTTCTTTCCTTTTAAAGGGGATGAAGAAAATCCACTGTCAGTTTTCGTAGAAGGGCTAGCTGTCGTAGGTTTAAAAAAAGACATTAATGACATTTGTTTCTTTTTAGAGCCTGAGGTAGAAGCACCCTTCCCGGGTAGTTTTTTATTTGGTGTTGCTAGTTTCATCTAATACTGATATGTTTGCAATTTAGGAAGAAGTTTGTTGTAAAAAAATCAAACTAAGAGTTAGTTTTAATTTAAACGCGTATCAAATAAAAAAAATCGCGGGTGTTGCACCTAGATAGATAAGGAAATTTAAAAATACCAAGTCGACTCATAGAATTAGACTATTAAAAGAAATTAATCAAATTTATTATGCTAAACATGTTTTCACTCATTTATTTAACTTAATGAAGTATTTAACAATATCAATAGCAGCAAGGGAATCCTCACTACTATCATGCTCTCCAGTTTGAATCGTCCTACCTAAATATCTAAATGTTAAGTATTTTAATGGATATCTGAAAGTTGGGGAAGTCTGATGCTTTGGATAAAGAATAGCAGTATCGATAATTCGTTTATGAATTAGTCTCATTGTATTCATATCATTTTCTAATCCATGGCCAATTAATATAGTGTTATAGTCTATTACTTCTCCTAATAGTGATATCAGTTCCTCGAATGTTAATGCTTCATCCTTAATTTCACTAATACCAGACCACTTAGTATTCAAATCTATTACCTCACCTTTTGGTTTTACCACTATATCTATTACATCTTCACCACTAAAAAAATCTACAGCTGTTATTCGTAACAATTCAAACCCCTTTGTAGTATATCCCATTTCACAGTCGATTCCAACAGCTTTAAAGCTATTCTTCTTCGGCCCAAATATTTCTTCAGTATATTGGAATGGTGAAAACCATTCCATTTCTTCAGGATTTTTAGGATAAAACACATGATGCTCAGAAAATGCACATGTATCTGTCTCGCCACCTACTACACCTCCACAACATTCATATACTCTTGAGTTATCATCTCTTTTCAGTGCTTTTCCCGAGTGGTAGTAGCATTTCGTGGGTAAAAGTTGTTCGTCAAGTCTAAATTCATTATTACATCTTTTACAGGTTTTAATAGTTTCAGGTTCCTCCGGTATAGGTTTTTCCATGATATATCCATAACGACTAAGCTTAGTAACGGGTATGACAAGTTCTTCTAGTTTTTTTAAATATTCTTTCTCGTTTATAGTATTATCTTCTTTCTTTATTTTCTCTGGATTTAAAATTTGATAAATTCGTTTCTTGATAAGAGTGTTGTATGTATTACTTGTAGCTGCTACTGCTACTTTGTATTCTTCATCAATTGCATTTAATACTGGTGTCTTTAAGGAAGGTTGAACCTTTTTAATAGAGTCTACAAATGTTTGAATAAATTTCTTACGAACTTGCAATGGGGCTGGTGAATTCGGTACTACTTCCCTTGGTAAAATAAATTTGGGGTCCTCTTCAAAAGCATGTTTAGGATTAAGAAATTCCACTATTCCTTTTTCATACTCTTCTACCGATTTACTTCTGGTTGCAATTTCATATTCCTTATTGATAGCACTCTTAATAGGGATATTATTGCTACGATCTTTAAAGTATTTTACTAACTTGTGGGTTTGGACTGTACGAAGCTTTCTATCGATGTATAAGTGATTAATACCTTTAGGTAATACAAACTTATTATCCTCAAAATTCAAGCTAGAATTTACATCAAAAGATGCTGGTGTGCTATTTTCAGTGATTTTGATACTTTTCCTGCTATCATCGTTCATGTTCTCAGATTCTGACTTTCTTTTAGATTCTAATTCATGTTTGGATGGTTCCTCATGTAAATGATTATAGTCATTGTGGTCGAACAAACAATTCAATATCAAGCATTTCTGATTTTTTAAAGTGTTAGGACATATAATTGTGCACAAATCACCGTTCTTTATCTTAAACATGGCATGCTGAAATAGTCAGAAATTTGATAACAGATAACTTTGTATCCCAGATAATTACCCGCAAAATTGAGCCCTAATTTTTTCGTTTCAAAATACCATCGCACGTAACCGCACTATTGTACTATAAAAGGGCGAACTTTGCAACTTCTTTAATGTTTTGGTTTTTTTCTTTGTCGACGTACTTCATAGGATCATTTCTATAGGTCACGTCCCTCTTTGACTCTTCAAAAGAGCCACTGAATCCAACTTGGTTGATGAGTAAGATACCCTCATTCCCTCAAAGTGAGAACTAATTTAGCTTGTCTGTGATTCTCAGCAATCCGGTCATCTACTTTTGTTTGCCTCTAATAATATCCTTGTATTTTAATACTTGGATGCCTAGAGGAGCGATGATCTTGACCCTTATTTTTGTACACCTTCGGGTGTTTTAAATTTGGGTGGGTTTGAGTGGCTGTCTGACAAGTTACTTAAAACATTATTTTATGTTTTGGTGAACTTTAGTTAACCTTTTTGGTATGTCGACCACTTTTCTATGTTCCATAGTTTTTTTTTGAATATAAGTCATCTATTCATATTGATATTGTAGAAGTAGTAGATTTAGTTTCGTATTCTGGAATTTCAAGAATCGATCACTAGTATTCTAATGTGTGAACCAAAGGTTGACTAATGTACAAGTAGATATGATACATGGTATCTGCTTATGTGATCTATATATCTATATTCAAAATCATATTGGGAGAGTATCAGGAATTGCCTCCTCATTCGTTTTACTTGGTATCTTGCAATTCCTGGAATTGGAGTCTAGCGGAAACACTATAAAACCATATAAAAGTAAATAGACTCATGATCATATATAAGTTGTTTACAAAGGGAATACCGTTATTTACACTTTCATTAGTTATATATAGTACAGCGGCAGTTGTATACGATGCCCTAAAAATTTTTAAAATTTTTTTGTCAGGGCTCCTATACAAAGTTTACTATAAAAGGGCGAACTTTGCAACTTCTTTAATGTTTTGGTTTTTTTCTTTGTCGACGTACTTCATAGGATCATTTCTATAGGTCACGTCCCTCTTTGACTCTTCAAAAGAGCCACTGAATCCAACTTGGTTGATGAGTAAGATACCCTCATTCCCTCAAAGTGAGAACTAATTTAGCTTGTCTGTGATTCTCAGCAATCCGGTCATCTACTTTTGTTTGCCTCTAATAATATCCTTGTATTTTAATACTTGGATGCCTAGAGGAGCGATGATCTTGACCCTTATTTTTGTACACCTTCGGGTGTTTTAAATTTGGGTGGGTTTGAGTGGCTGTCTGACAAGTTACTTAAAACATTATTTTATGTTTTGGTGAACTTTAGTTAACCTTTTTGGTATGTCGACCACTTTTTTCTATGTTCCATAGTTTTTTTTTTGAATACATGACATTCTTAATAGTAATTTTGTAAATTAATTGGTTATTCTAATTATTATCTACTTGATGTTGTCTTGATTTAACAAAATTTAATCAAATTACATTTTTCTGTGCTAAGCTTTTATTCATCTATAGATACGATTATAACTTATACATTATCTTCAGGATTCTTTGAGGGGAACTCGTATAGTCTATAATAATCAACAACTTTTCCATTCAAGTTATTTTCACCCTCTATAGGTAAATAAAAAACATTTCTTAATTTAATTTCTCCCAAGCACCAGAAATCTAAAATATTCTGTTTAATACCATAATCAGTGGGTATTTCATAATCGCTAATAGTCTCCACATGTGAAGCAGTTGGAGATGCTCTGTTAAAGATATTTCCTATGACTAGCTTTATTGCTGCAATAAATTGATCCAACCCAATAAGATTTGTCAAGGAGTTCAAGCTAGATTTATTTTTTGATGGCACAACTGGTGAACCAGTTGGTTGAACCATATCTATAGGGACTGTAGAATGTCTATGTCTTTTGTCAACATTTTTATTGAGAACCATAAACTCCCAACTAGTTAATCCCCTAAAGATTTGATACGTCTGAGTAGCAATTAAGAGCGCAATCCAAAATCCTTGGAAAAGAATCCAAATAAGTATATTAAAATGGAAGTGGTGATTTCTGTATCCGTAACATAAATCATCTGAAAGTAATATGCATCCTCCTTCATCATCGCTATCATATCCATCCTCGAGCTTCTCGAATAGACCTGTTGACAACAACGTGAATAAAACAATTGACATTTCTAATGAATAAATAAAGACCATGAACAATTTATGATTTCTTACACCAACTTCATTATATATCCATGGGCAGTTATGATCAAATCTAGCAACTAATCTCTTACTTAACCTAGAATATTTCGATCTGAGAGGTTTTCTAACATAGGAATTTACACAAAAGTTATCTGTATCAAACTTCCCTAATCTTATTAAATCCTTAATTTGCGCAAAAACAACTTGATTGTCTGTAGGGACAGGGACGTATCCAGGATTAATAAACATTGCTTTATAGAAAGACCAAAAGAATACAATTATGACGAAGCCTAAGAAAGTAGTGGTCACAAAATGGGTAAAAATCATCGTTGGGAGAATTTTAAATGCATAAATCAAAGCAGCCCAGAATGCTGTACCTGAAAAAACACCAGCCAAAAAAGGTGATTTTGCTAACCCATTATCTTCTAACAAATAAATTGGAATTATGAACTTATTAATTAAGTATATCATAGCAGCAAAAAAAGAAATAGAAGCAAATAATTTAGGAATTATGTAACCTCTAGAAAAGGTACAAAATTGAAACACTATAGGTAAAATAAAATAAGGAAGCATAAAAGTAACAACTTTACCAGACTTTGGATCAATCCTTCTTTTATAGAGTTCCCAATTGTTATTTTCATCTCTTCCACTCTCCTTTAAAACTTTAATCCAAACATTGTAGCATTTCATATCTTTTGCAATATCGAACGTGTTTTTCCCTTGATCGTTCTTATAATATATATCTGAACCAGCTTCAAGTAGACTCAGTAGAACAGACTTATAACCTTTAATAAATCCCCAGTGAAGTGGTGTAAATAGTGAATTATCTGCTTTAGATACATCAGCCCCGAATTTCAAGAGAGCATTTATAGTAAATACGTCACCTTGATAAGCTGCCCAATGTAAACTAGTTCTGTTAGAGCTGTCAGTCTCGTCAACATGTATCTTCTTTTTCGAGCTTTTATCACAACAAGCAAATAACATATAAATAACTAGGGTGACGTTAGAGCTATGAACAGATAGATGTAAAGCATTGTATGATTGGCAATCTCTTAAAGTTGGGTCAGCTGAAGTATTTTCAAGTAAATATTCAACAATATAGACTAAACCATTCCTACAAGCCCAATGTAACGGAGAAGCTTTTAGATCTCCTCCTAAATAATTTGGATCTGCCTGTGAATACTCATTTTCCATTAGGTATTTGACCAACAAAAGGCGATTATTGATAGCGGCCCAGTGCAAACCTGTTACATTATCACTGAAGACATCATTTGCTTCTACTTTTCTAGAAGATATCAAGTCCTTAACAACATCTAAATCTCCTTGTTGGCATGCTGCAAGAAATTTATCCAAATCTGGATTTAATTCGTATTCCGATAACTCTTGTTTATTTTGGTTTCTCCCATTTAGTTCATCTTCATTCGTTTCTAGCAATGCTTCAGTTGATTTAAGGGAAGATACATCATTTTTTATATCCGATAACTCGATACCCTCAGCATTCATTTCCAATGGATGAGTCTCAACATTACCATTTTCGGTATTCTCATCTTCATTTAAATCCAGAGTATCAATTATTCCGTGTTCATCTGCTAACTGTGTGCCAAGTTTCTCTGGCTTATTTCCATCAGTATTAGGTAAAGGCACATTTGTTGTTTGGGTTAAAGTGGATTCAATATCTGAGTCAGTAATAATTAAATTAGTAACAGTATTCAGCTTCTCTTCAATTTTATCTATCAGATTTGTTGGCTTGTTTCCCTTTTTACCTCCTTTACCTCCTTTTTTTGCCATTGCTAGTAATATAGTTATATTGTGCCTCTTTACGTTGTCTAAATGATCTTAAATATCTGAAAAAAACGACGATCCTGTATATTGTAAACATTTTGTTACTAGTTGCAAATGTATTTAGATTTTTAAAATTATCTATTTACTAATTTCTAGATAGAAAAGGTTATTCGAAAGTCCCAATCTAATTTTAAGAAGTGTATCAGAGATAACTTCAAGCGGTCAGTAAAGACTCGTAAGATTTGGGCCGAATGCAAGAGGTATTCAGCTAGTTAAAATCACTATTCTTGATTATCGTCCTTTTTGGTCTACCTTTTAGGGTAGAACTATTATCAATGATATTGTCTGAATCATTATCTGTAATGTAAATAGTGTTTTTCTCGCCAACTTTTTCCAAATGTTTTCTAAGTAGTGTATAATTTCTCAGATTAGATTTATAACCAATTACAATAAGATCTCCAACTATAGGAATAAAACCAATAACCAAGTCAATGACAATATTCAAAATAAATAAGAATAATAAATCTATTGGTAGCCCATCATCTAACTGTCTAGCTAAGAGTAGCAACTTCACGGACCAATAAGTTGAAATAAAAGTACCAACAAATGGTATTAAGCCTACGATATTACTCCATCCAAAGCTGATTCCCCAAAGATTAAAGAGCATGTCATACCTATGAGCTCTTTTTTGGAATTTCATCAATATATCCAAGTCATTTTCACTAATTCCTTGTGGAACCTTTCTAGGTTTTTTAACATTCTTCACTTTGCCAAATCTGTTTGAAACTTGTACAGTTTCATAATAAGGGTCTTCTACCCCAAACCTATTCCATTGGTTATCTTTTAGAAGCTTCTTAGCCACAATTTTTGCAATAAATGACAACATCTCGTTACTATCTAAATAATCAAATACTCCTAGATGCACAGGAAGAACTATATTGCTAAAAATATCATGTGATTTTATCAGTAATAAATTTTAACTAATCTTAAAATTTCTTGCTTCATTTCCATATTAATATAGAAATGGTGGTTAGGTCTTTGTTGGGACTGGTTATATATAAGCTTCCTTATTCTGATCATTTACCTGATTTTGTTGGGCGTATTTTAAATGAAAATGATAAAATAGAAAACGGGCCATCAGAGACGTCTATGGGGGTATCTCATCCTCCTATCCAAGAAAAGCGTAATGCTAAAAAAGATATTCATGATAGAATAATATTCAATAGGAAAAATAAATACTCTGACCTATCAAATGGAGATAATCTTACTTCTACTAGTCTAGGTAGTGATAGAATGTTCGATAAGAAAACATTGGTGGATTCGAGCTCGGCTTGGGAAGAGAAAGAAGAGAGTTATATTAGAAATGCTAGGATGAAGCAATATTTAATAGAGCAAAATAATAAATTCAATGAGTTAATTGATTCTAATTTGGAAACATTCTTAAAGCAACAGCAAAAATTTGATGAAAAAGATGCAAATAAAGCTTCGCTCCTAGAACTATTTAAAAATGGCTCTCAATCCTACTTGAATTATTTAAATACTTTGAGCAGTATATTAAGACATACTGATATATATCTACTGAATTCACGGAAGAATACTGACCAACAGAATGAAATTGAATTGAGAAATAGAAGCAAACATTATAATTCATATGATAATAGTACTGGTTTTCATTCTCCTATATTTAATAATTATTTACAAAACTTAAACGACTCTAAAGATTTGGAGTTGTTTGTATCTTCTTTAACGGAGGATGATAAGCTTATTTTATGGAATATGTTAACCGAGGAAATTCAGAAAGGTGGTAAACTTAACGATAATGAAATAGATAACAATGATTCACTAAATAAGATTCAGTCTTTGATTATCGTTTTTATTAAACTATTTTTCACAAGTATGAAACGAATTATGCCTGTTTTATATTTGATTTATCTAAAATTTTCAAATGATGAATTATATTTTGTTAATAAAAAGAATTTTAATAATTTTCTTACTAAGGTAATCTACTTGTTGAATTCGATAGATCGATTACTTAATAAAGGTGAGAGAAGAGACAATTATGATAGTCTTGAACATATACTAAATTACGAAGGTAATCTTAATCCACATGACCCTATATCTTCTATGGCAGATTGTATGTATAAAGAGAACACATGGTCTCTGACGGCATTAAAATTCATGTTATCAAAGTATATGAATCAATTCAATCAAAATAATTATAATGAAAGTCCGTATTTAATACCAAAAGCTAACTCGGCTCAATCTACTGAATCTATTAGTAGTGATAATTCTCAATCTGTAACATTTCTAAATACTGCAGAGCAGTTTGTTAAAGAAATGGCTTAATGAAAACTCACAATGCCCTTGAGTTTAAGTTGAAATATTTTTGAGTGTATTTTTCTACTGTAGTTAATTTATATAATTTCATGTTCAAACTATATCAAAATTTTTAAGAAATTTACAAATTTTATAAAAAATAAACAAAAAAACTTATTAGAGATAAATAAGCTCCAAAGTACAAATCAAATTAAACAAGTTAATATGTAACTATTAAATTATGGTAAAAAGCTATATATGCAGTGTCTTATCGATGCCATTTGTAGAACAAGAACTACATGACTCTTCTAAACTAGAGCTTTACCGGCTACTAAAACCTGGAGGAGCATGCAGTGGAGGAGAAAATTCATCTTCTGACGACCCCAGTCGATTCAAACCATAAGGCGGATTAGGTGGTGGCCTATAAAGATCATCATCATTGTGCTCGTCATTGATTTCATATGCATCATGAGAAGGTGGAACGGTAGCACTAACAGGAACAGCAGAACTTATATTACTATCTTGCCTATTATGAGTTTGTTCAGGTGGTTGAGGACCATCAACATTCATTGGTCTAGATAGTTTGGCATTAGGATTTGCATGAAACTCGCCATTCTCATCATAAAACCCCATATCGTATTCATTAGCAGTCGCTGTATATGTTGGAACATATGTGTTAGGCATATCGGGGTCTCTTTGTCTAGGTTGGTCATATTGATGCTGAGATTGATAATAAGAAGGGGGTGTCATCCATCTAGTACCATACATTGGCTGCATCCCCAGCCTTGTTCTCTTTTTGTTCACTCTTAACGTTCCCACTATAACAATAATTATCAATACTACAAATATAGCAAAGAATGCCCACCTAGCAGCTCCAATACTAGTGTATGTAGAGTCCAGCCAGTCTCTCTTGTCCAATAGTTTGCCATGTTTAGCGAAATCAATCCTCGCCATCCTATAGTCTTATAAAAAAAAACAGCCTATCTTACCTTTAAGAGAATAATATGTAACAATTAAACTTCTATTCTTATCTATCGAGTAAGCCTCAAAACGCTTTTGCCAATGATATAAACTAGTGGCTAGAAGAAGGAGTTATCGAAATTAAATTTATCATAATGCGATCATTTAGTCCGAGTACTCTATATTTTCTTGTCCTTTAATAAAGAAATTTTACCTTGCATAACATTAAATTTTAAAATATTAGTGTTGCATCCGAAATATATTAAAGAAACCCATGAAGCAGTTAAAGGTAGATAATAATAAATATATTTACAGAAAGAATTGTATTTATTTTAGCGCCGAAGTGAAATCTGAGAGATCGTAAGATATACCTATATCACAGAAATATTTTATTATATTACTAATGTAAATTAAGATCATTGGATCTACTAGAATCAATTTGGAGACGTATTACATCAAGTATACTAGATTATGAAGTTGAAGAAACAGTTCTTGTTCTTGAATCTTCTACAAAAAAAAGGAAGTTTGACAGCCAAACGAATATGATACATATACACCAGTACTCTGGCTCATTTTGGGAAAGTCGTCGGTTTATGTCAATATTAAAGGTGATTCAAATATTGATTGTGAATTTGTCTTTTAAGAAAGTTACAACATTGCGTGATATATATTACCAAGATGTTACATTATTTCATAAAAGCCAGAAATATTCTAATGAAATGATTGAAATGATTAGAAAATCTCTAAATGCATCCTT
The DNA here is from genome assembly GCA_030563145.1 of Schwanniomyces polymorphus var. africanus. Classification (NCBI taxonomy): domain Eukaryota; kingdom Fungi; phylum Ascomycota; class Pichiomycetes; order Serinales; family Debaryomycetaceae; genus Schwanniomyces; species Schwanniomyces polymorphus. Next base: position 164,002 of record JAKUBG010000018.1, read on the forward strand.
GGAGGATAATTTATCCATATTTCCTTCGCAAAAGGGCCTAGTGTACGGTAATTGTAATATTCGGTTTAAAGAAGGAGCTTGTATTGATCTAGATTATACATCAGATCCCAAATTAATTCCTCCAATTTCGAACAGAGAGAATAATAAAATCATTGAAATAACCCCTGCGCCAGATGCTGTAGTCATCATCGAAAAAGATGCTATTTTCAAATCATTTTGCAATTTCATTAAGAAGAAAAATTATTCAAAACATATAATAGTTATTACGGGAAAGGGCTATCCTGATAAATTAACTAAGAAATTCGTACATTCTTTATCAGATTACAATTCTAATGCTGTAATGTTAGGATTTATGGATTCAGATGTATACGGTATTAATATATTTAAGACTTATAAGTATTTAAATGATAATGAAAAATTTTCTGAAATAAAAATGATTCTTGCAGGGGTATTTTTATTGGAATATGAAGAAGGCTGGATTGACATTTCAAATAGAGACATTAAGATGATGTCCAATTTAATTAAAGAGATGGCTATCCAACTCGAGCACTGTCATCAGTCCAAATCACTGAACGAGTTAAAAATATGCCATAGAGAACTAACTAGAGGCTTATTTCTATTCAAAAAGTCAGAAATGAATGTTATAGAATCTAATTCAACTGCTCACAACTACATGTTGCATAAAATTGAGTCCTATTTATAGCTTAAAGGTGGTGCTAGGATGTAATTGCATTATTACACGAGGTGCGGGTAATACTATTTTTTGTTGGTTCTCTCTGAGTCCCTCACTGGGATTGGTGAAATACTTACGTAGATTGAAATAGTTTTCACTAGTCTTAGCTCAGTTTAATTCGTTACATAACAATGTCCTATACTACTCGTCAAATTGGTGCTGCTAACACATTGGACTACAAAGTCTTCATTGAAAAGGATGGTAAGCCAGTCTCTCCATTCCACGATATCCCTTTATATGCTAATGAAGAAAAAACTATCTTGAACATGGTTGTTGAAGTTCCAAGATGGACTAATGCTAAGATGGAAATTTCCAAGGAGCAAAAGTTGAACCCAATTATTCAAGATACCAAGAAAGGTAAGTTAAGATTTGTCCGTAACTGCTTCCCACACCACGGTTATATTCACAACTACGGTGCTTTCCCACAAACTTGGGAAGATCCAAATCAAATTCACCCAGAAACAAAAGCTAAGGGTGACAACGATCCTTTAGATGTTTGTGAAATTGGTGAACAAGTTGGTTATGTTGGTCAAGTTAAGCAAGTTAAGGTTTTAGGTGTCATGGCTTTATTAGATGAAGGTGAAACCGACTGGAAGGTTATTGTCATTGATGTTAATGATCCTTTAGCATCTAAGTTGAATGACATTGAAGATGTTGAAAACAAATTACCAGGTTTGTTAAGAGCTACCAATGAATGGTTCAGAATCTACAAGATCCCTGATGGTAAGCCAGAAAATGTTTTTGCTTTCTCAGGTGAATGTAAGAACAAGAAGTATGCTACTGATATTATCAATGAATGTGCTGAAGCTTGGGAACACTTAATCAAGGGTGAATCTGCTGATTCTAAAGATATTGATTTAACTAATACTACCTTAACTAACACTCCAACTTATGCCGATGTTGCTGCTACAGAAATTCCAGCTGCTTCTCCAGCCCCAGCTGCTCCAATTGACAAGTCTATTGACAAGTGGTTTTTTATTTCCCCAGCTCACTAATTAGTTTTCTAATAATCTTTATATAGTATATACGAAGTTTATAATTCTAAGAAGAGCTCTGTATTTTCTACCCAAAGATTTCATAGTTCTCAGATGGTTAAAGTGAAACCCTTTAAACTAATTGATCATACTAGAAGTCAAGCCTTGTCAAAGCTACTCATATCGACTTAGACAGTAAGTTAAATGATAAAAACAGCGCGTCAAAAAAATGAACTAGATCAAAAAAATTAATTACCACAATGGATCAATTCAAGCAAATACATCCAGGTGATGTGGAAATTGAAAATCAAGCATCGTCATTAAACACTCTAATTGAATCTAATGGGATAACTGTGGTGGACTTATTAATATATGCCAGAAACGAAATGCAGGGGCTGATGCAATTGTCTAGACGAATAGGTAGATCTTTAAGAGAAGTAGAAGAATATTTGAAAAATTTCTTAACAAAATTTGAGGACTTAAACAAACCTACTTACTTAAGTGCAAGTCAAGTATCTGATAAATCAGCAGAAATTATTACTACAGGGATAGAACTTTTAGATCAGCAATTATCTGGGGGAATACGATGTGGCCAAATTACGGAAGTATTTGGAGGAAGTGGAAGTGGTAAGTCACACTTTCTCTTACAATTAGCATTACAGTGCCAAGTCCAGAGGGATAATATTGGAGCTAAATGTATATATATATCAACCGAGTCTCCTTTAGAAACCAGAAGGCTAGAAGATATGGTTAAGCGATATCCAAAGGGCACACTGTTGGATAATATATTATCAATTTATTGCCAAGATCTTGAAAATCAAGACCATATCCTCTTTACACAGTTACCAATAAAATTACAAGAAGATTCTAGTATTAGACTTATCGTTATTGATAGTATTGCTCATCATCTAAGAAGGAAGGACATAATTTCTAATAGCAGTTTTCTCTCAGAGCGAATAAGTGAACAGGAGTCGGAGATTAAAGATGCAATTCTATACAGTGAATTGAAGAAGAAAAATAGATATCAATTAGACTTATTCTTCAAATCAAATGAAAAATACGAGACAAGAACTCAGAAGTTGCATTATTTGTTGCTTCTCCACAGGCATCTTCTAAGATTATCAAATGCATACAATGTTGCTATAGTTTTGGCAAATCAGGTTAGCGATCTTGCTACTGATTCCAAAGATTTTGGAATAAATGAGGAGGGAATAAGTTTACTTGATTTAGATATGCAATTAGGGTTTTATTCAGGTTGGGATAAAAGGACAATATATAAATATCAACGTATGTTAGGTGCATCAAATCCACTAATCAGTTCTAATACTTTAAAGGATACAGAACTAGCTTTGCTAAGATCCTTTCTGCAACCAGATATACACAATAAGCGATCAAAGCCTGTCTATGAAGATTTTGATCCTAGATTTAAATATAAAGAAGAGGAATTAAAAGAAAATAATGATCTGACTGAAGGCTCTCTATATAAGCAAAAAAAATTAGTACTGGAATTACATTATTTAACGAGTGGTGAGACAAAGAAATATTTACCAACTTTGAACTATCAGTGGGGGAAACATATGGTTTCAAGAATAATGATAATGAAAACATACAAACCAATAATTTATGATAGTAAAGCTGAAGAAATCAATAAAACTTCATGGTCAAGCATACCCAAAAGATCGTTTAGTGATATGAATGGAGTCGAATCAATATTGAAAGGTTGGCAAGTTCAACGATTCATAAAAGTTATATCATTACCTTTTGATTTTGCGGGAACAAATAATAATAAAAAAATATCTTTTGTTATCAATAAAAATGGCTTGTTTCAGGCATAATGGAAAATTGGTATCCATGGAAATTATCAAAACGTGTGGAGGCAATTTTTGACAGTCGTGCAATATCTAAAAAAATGTATCACGATAAAAGGCTAACACTTTTGACCGAATGTAATACCTATAATACCTATAATACATAAAAATACTATACCATTCTTAAGCAAGAACTACCTATATCAATATGAAAGTATGTATTCAGAAATATAAAACTGGTCCATTGCATATGCTATATATATATAGATATCGGTATCTCATTTACAGTTTTTACTGACTACTATTTAGTTCATCGATGAAGTTGACATTGAATTGGTGAATCAGGAACTAAATTTTCATTCCCAAGATAACAACTTAGTGATAAAAGGTGGATGCGATTTATTTACAACTAAACCAATTGGTTCGGATAGAAAGTTGTTCAAGACAATTGATAAACACCTTGATCAGATAATGGAAGATAATCAACTTTCTAAATCTATGGAACGTGAACGTCAGCACTCAATAATATCTTTGTTTGGAAGTAGCGCCTCACCGACACATAATTATAGTCAGCTATCTCGTAGAGGAAGTTATGCTACGCTGTCTGAAAAAGAAAGACATGAGAGTACTTCTCTGTTTAACAATAATTCGTCAGCTGTTAATGCCAGTGTTTCTAAATCATTTCAAAATGACTTCCAATTAGATAATATTGCTGTCGAGGAATCACCTTTTGGACCATTGAAAAACACGACTACTAGAAAAACATTCGCATACCTAATTGCCGTATTGAATAGCACATATCCTGACCACGATTTTTCAAATTTACAACCAACAACTGAAAATTTTCATAAGATAAATACTTCGGATGATCTTATACATAGATTTAACAATTTGATGATATCATTAGGGAAACGTGAAGACCTTTTGAATTGGATATGGGACACAGTCAACGTGTATATGGAATTCATCCCTAGTAAATCTCCTTCCAATTCAGTTTCTAAGTCGAGAACTAATAGTTTCACAGGCAACGTAGCACCAGGGAAGATGTCATTGCATAATGGAAGTGATTCCCCTCCTTCCCATTCCAATATTCCAGAATACTGCCAAATATATGAATTTCAACCTTCTGATCAATCAATCTTGGAAGATTTGAACTACCCATATCAAACAATGTGGTCTAATTACTGGTTTATATATAATAAGAAAAAGAAGAGAGTCGCTTTCATATATTTAACAGCAATTAATAAAATACATTATTCCAAAATAAACGGAGGGAATATGTCTTCTACTGGTGGCGAAGGTAATTTAAATGTATCTTCTAACAATGATAACAGAGGAGAAGCAGATGTCGACGATGAAGATATATATATGGATGATTACATGGAAGACGCATTTATTGATGACGACAGTATGGACAATGACGTAGTGGGTGATATAGAGATATAGCTTTGCGAAATGTACGTAATTTCTAATTTCTTGGTAAGATCTAATATAAAGTAGAGAAGCGCAAGCAATTTTATTATAGTCTATGTACTGAGAAAGCGCAAGCAATTATTCAGCTAACCGAAGAGCAATCAATTTCTTTTATAAACTATATAAGAATGGGATACACCTGTTTATCCAATAACTCTGAAAAATTACGGCAATATGACTCAAGTTAAATTAGCTACTGATATTTACTTCAATTTGAACGATGGCAATAAGATTCCAGCTCTTGGGCTCGGAACATACACTCCAGACACTGCAGATAAAAGTTCTGTTAAAGATTGGGTTCTCACTGCGATAAGAGCAGGATATCGCCATATCGATACCGCTTGGTTTTATGGAACAGAGAAGTATGTCGGCGAAGCAATTCGTGAGTTAATTTCCAATAACGAAATAAAACGCGAGGAGCTTTTTATCACTTCTAAAGTATGGCCATCTTATCACCATAGTCCTGAAAAATCATTAGATGAATCTTTAAAAGATTTGGGACTTGAGTATGTTGATTTACTTCTAGTTCACTGGCCAATTTGTTTAGCAGGAGATGAAACAGGGAATCCCCCTCTTCCTAAGGACCAGAATGGAAAGCTAATATACGACGATGATCCTGTTAATGGTAAAAAGTATATTGCCTTCTATAACAGTCTAGAAGATATCAAATCCAATACCAAAAAGGTGAAATCCATAGGTGTTTCTAATTTTAGCATACCTAAATTGAAAGGCTTGCTTCCTAACATAAAAAAGTATGTACCAGTGGTTAATCAAATTGAGCAGCATCCACAATTACCCCAAAAAAATTTGTGGGATTTCTGTGCTGATAACAAAATAGTAGTAGAAGCATATAGCCCAGTTGGAAGTAATGGTGCACCTGTGCTTAAACTACCATTAGTCAAAGAATTAGCTGAAAAATATAAAGTTTCTACAAACGAGGTTATTAACGGCTACCTAATAGGAAATGGAATTGTATCTTTACCAAGATCTTCTAATCTAGAAAGAATTAGAGAGAACGTGCACATTCCTATTCTAACCAACGAAGAACTATCTAATCTTTACAACATTGGTAAAGAACATCCTAAAAGACACATGAATGATCCATGGGGCTATGGTATAGGATTTAAATGGTGGGAAGGTGATACCTTATCCAAAGAATTCGATTAGTACTATATATGATAATTAAATACCAATAAAAATATCAATTTATATAAGATGATAGGGTGGGTCCTATTAAAAGAGCCTGCAAAATAAATGAAACTATTTATCTTTATAGTAAATAAAAGATCATCTATTAAGGAATATCCATCAAAAATATATTGATCAATGGTATCGCATGTTTAACCATGCGAGCTACCACAATAATTAAAATTGGTGATCTTTTACCCTGAAAAGAAAAACCAAACAAATAATTCAATACTAAATAATACTTTAAGAAAATAACATAACTTCCATAATGCAAACAGCTGTATCATTCGCAATGTTAAAAAAATGAAGGTGAACAACAACAAGCAATTATTAATTAAAAGAAGAATTAATACTAATGCATATCTATTATAATATTGAATTCCAAACATAAACTTAATAAACAGCCCAAAAAATGGAAGAGAAATAGCATTACCTAAAATATAAATCCCAATCTCTAAAATTCATAAAATCCTAACAAAACAAAATACTTTAATTCAAAAACCATTAGTTAGAATAATAATGAGCAAATATTACAGTTTGTGTATAATTTTCTTCAACTTACTATATTCCAATATATATACACAAAAATTACTTATAAATATATAAAAACTTATACCAACAGTTAAAATAGAAAATTACTGAATAACATTTGCTCCACAAATAAGTATTTCGCCATACCTTAATTATCTTGAAAATATCCTTCCCATTAATCTTTATTAGATACCAAGAGACATAGTATCCGGACTAGAAAGATTTATTGCAAAACCATTTTCAATTAAGAATAACTTAAAAACAAAACATGTCCAGGAAGCTCTGCAATATTAAAGTTTATAATATAAGAACATTTAAAATATACAACTAATATTATCAAGAATATTACAATAAATTAATAAGTTATTTACTATTAAGCTAAATTATGGAACTTAAATTAATACAAAATGTTTCGATTAATACAAAAATAATAAATAATGTTAGAAATTGAAGAATTGGCATTGAAATATTAAATCCCATAACAATTTACCTTTTTCAAACTACTAAATACGAGTAAATTGAATCAACAAGTTTCTAGAATAAATTAGAGAGTATTAAGAAATCAATAAAAGTTATAGTATATTTAATTATCATGAAATGAAATTATTACTTATCAGCTAATCTTTAATGTTATTATTGGATATTATATATGGAAAATATTCTCTTGGGTAGTATTAATTGGCAAATAATTTGTCTATGGGGTTATTAGACTATCTGTTATTATTGTTAAAGTAAATAAAATGAGACTAATTATATTATCGGATTCTATTAATCATCAATATGCACAATACTTCAGTATAAAAATAGGTCTATGTGGCAAATGATGTAGTGAGATTAGTGATATATTAAACAATTATAATTTTGCGCTTCATGTATAAATATTAAAATAGTAGGCTATCCATTCTGGAGATGAACATGGATTACAAGATTCATTATTTTTAAGTTAAACTGCGAATAATAATATGAATGCTACCGTAAAACAGGATAATACATAAGCCTTTTTATCAGTTTTACGTATTAGTTTTAGATCCCTAAAATAATACTATTTCACTTTCCTTTATTTCATGGAATATTATCTCTTGCATAACATAAAAATATACTATATAGAGCAAATATGGTTAAAATTTATTGACATAAAGTTAGAAGATATATACAACTATATCCCTTCCTTTTGAACGTTTAAGTAAAACGTCTTTCTAAAATTAAAGCACTTAAATTAATTTCATAGATAAATGCAAGAACAAAAGACAGTAAGAATACAAGTATTAAAATATATATTTCAGATATGTATAGATATCAGGAATTGTTTTCGCGTAAAAAATGACTTCTCTATACTTTACTTTGTATGAAAATATACATTATTAAGGGAGAAAGCAAAGTCTATATAAAAATTTATATTTTTATCTCTGTATCAGATTTTTAATTCTATCAAGCTACAGGCTTTTTCTTGATGTCCATGTATTGTATTCCAAGGAATGGAAATAGTGATTTCACTATAATAAGTCTAGTATTCTTCTTTTCTTATCAACAATTGAGGAGTCATCCTGAGCTTTGTTTTAGATTTGATCAAGTGAACTTTTAAAGTTCCTAAAACTATATCTAATAATAATTACGTATTTTGATTTGATAATTAGGGTGGTTATTGTTATCTCCAGAAAACGCTTAGTATATTTATAGTACTAGAGGTTAAGTTTGTTATATATATTGAACTAAGTCTTGAGATATTAATTACATATGACTTCTAATATGTGTTTGTGTTTAGAATAGATTAATTGATATATTCGTAATTTATGACTATTATGCTAAGAGTTAAATTTTATACTATAGGAATATGAATGTGATGAGTAAGCTATCATGAATAAGGGAATTTAAGTTGAGGAGGGATTTTGCAGCTGAATCTTAATTAATCTACTATAATATGAAAAGTATTATTGTTCTTTTTTTATATATGTTAAAGGAAATCGTATAACTGGAGAGTTATATTGCAAATTCAAGCTATTAATTTAAATTCTTGCCCTGTAGCAACATATATATTAGATATTGGATTTATTGAAGATATATTTTTGTTTGATATATAGGATCGAAGGTTTAGATTTTTTTCATTTAATCATAATAGAGAAATTTAACTTTTCTGCAGACATGTAAGCATTGATTCAAAACTTTTTTTGTTGCTATTATAGTTTTTTGTCTGATTTTCTACTTAATAAACGATTCTTTTTTGTTTTTTAATTCCGATTTGATGCATGAGTTGAATTATAAGCGAGATCTATTATTGGCTAATTATTCATGGAACTATAGAAGAGAGCATCCACCTGGTTAGTTTATTGAATTCAATTAATGTGGTGTATCGATTAATTATTGGTCTGCTAGTATCAAATCTAGGGAGAAATTTATATTCGCTGTTCAATTATCTGTAGTTTGCTTTAACTATTTTACTTCACATATACGGAGGTATATATCTAAATTTATGGTTACAGTTGTTTTCAGAATATACTTCGTGGGCCAAAGTAGAATATGTGTATATTGTAGATTAATATAAGATATTTTTTATGGTTATTAATTAGTCCCTTTATTTCGCGGATATGATTGAAGCTCCCACAATTATATTGAATGTATCATTTGTTTTTGATCTTAAGTCATCATACTACGTGTCTCTGATACTTATACGATCACAAATGAGTGGTAGATACAGGCCATTAATGTTACATGTGTGGAATCCAGTCCGAGGCAACCGAATTCATATTATATATTAATGAGTTACATTAATGTTTACGCATTCAACACTGGGTTATCTGTGAGCAATTGGAATGACAGTCAAGTTTGGTTTAATTTATTATTGGCTATTTCAGTTTTGATTGAGAAACAGGGATTTACTAAAGATGTTTATAATATATGGTCTTATTCAAGCTGTTTTTCGAAATTTTCGCAGCTTATTTAATCTCTCTGTAAAAATTATAAACTATGGCTAACAATAGGATTTTAAAGGGAAATTGTGAATCGGAAATTTTAGTTGAACAATAGTATGATAAGGGTAACAAGAGTTTTCTAGTTTAAATGATCACTACATTACAATTTAATGAAGAAGGACATTTGGTAGTCTTACTATTTGTTCAGTCAGTTGGAAGTATCTGCTAAAATATTACTTGTAGTATAATATGTTAGAAGTTATCGTATATTTTAAGTGCTAAATGATTCTTTTACTAATTGAGAAATGTTCCATTTTGTGACACAAAAGCCCTAAATTATTTTGGTTGAAAGTATCTCACTTGATATTTTAATCATACAATATCGATGTCATATAATGGAATAGGATTACAAACAGCAAGAGGTTCAGGTACTTCAGGATATATACAAACCAATTTGGGGGGTTCTAAAGAAAAAGAGTCAGGGGATATTAAATCCAGTCATTACAAAAGGAGAAAATTGAAGGAGCAAATTAGAAAGAGGGAAGATAAGCGAGAGGTACATGATACTAATAAAGAAGATGCCAAGCTGGAAATATATAAGCACAACAGAAGGAGGAATATAGAAGTTAAATGCATGGAATTAAGAGATGAATTAGAAGATAATGATGTGGAAGAGAATGTAATTGAGAAGAGAATTACTGAGTTAAGAAATAGATTATCCACTAATGGCTCAGTTGTGTTAGAGACTCCAATTTCAAAGGAGAAAGATATGAACAAGAATAAAGAGGGAGATACTATCAAAGGAGAAGATGCTGACTCGCATTTAGCCGGATATAAGCCAAGGTACTCAAACTCCTCAATAAAAGATATTCGCTCTGCGAAGAGTAAGTAATTTAAGCCAGTTTTTTCAATATTACATATAAATTATTCAATTATATCTTCCATAAAAGGTCGATCCTTCGACGTAGAGAAGGTAACTCAATGTAATTATTCAATATTCTGTATAAACGCTTCAATTATATACTATTTAATATTATTCTGTTTTACCTCATTTATTATCTACTTCAGCAATTATAAAACCCAAGTCAGCTATATACAATATGGAAATGTATACGATGCTATTTTAAAATCAAAGAATGAATTTTTTCTGACTGTCATTATTTTATTTAAAATAATAAATACTGACCTTTTCAATTTTTTAGGCAAAGTCTTCACTGGATTCATTATTACATGGAATATCCGAATCTGGAGTAGAGTCTACTGTATTCAAAGCATGTTCATGTTGAGGCTCAAATTCTAAATCGCTCTCACTATCAACTTGAGACTTTAAACTCTTTTCTCCATTATCTTCTGATTTTAAATAAGATTTATCAATATATGAATTTGATTTAGACATCTCAATGTCGTCATCATAATTCATATTCATGCCATCTTTCGTTTCTGACATCGTAGGAGGTTCAATCAATTTTACATTTTCGTTGTCGTCACTCTCCTGTGAAAGATTCAGCGTACCCTCGTTATTATCGTATTCTAAATTAGTGAGTTCATTGTCACTTGGATGCTGAGCAGTCAAACGACTGGCCAGCATGTTTTCTTCTAAATTTTCCATTAAATCACCCTTAGAACTTTTACTAAACTTCATTTCCCATATCGCGGCTGTAAACATAGAAAACTTCAGCTCTGATTCAATATTAATGGGTTCTTTTAAGGCTCTAGGTAATTTTTTTCCTCTTGGACCCTTAGCTCTCCTATTATTTGGAATATTAGTAGATACTTGATTAGTCTCAACTTGGAAATCGGTATTCTCATTAGCAATATCTTTATCTGAAGGTTTAGATAAAGGATTAACCATTCCAGGCAACGGAATACCCATAACTCCTTTCAAACTTTCTGCAAACTTCTGTTTGTCAGAAGAAAGTTTAGTAGGGCTCTTGTTAATGATTGGTTTTGGTATTTCACTTCTCTTTTCAACTTGTTCCTGGTTGAACATCTGCTGAAAAGCCGCAATTTTTGAAGATAGCTTTTTTGGCTTTGGAGGAGGTGGTTTTATATTATCTTGACTATCTTGCTTTTCTGTCTTCCTTGGCCTATTAGGGACAATAGGTACATCTTTTACTTCTGATGTCGATTGTTTATTTGACCCAGTTTCAGAATTCCCGTCATCTTTTTTTCTGGAATCAGACCCGTGCCCATCATATTCGGTATTAGAATCTTTTTCAATTGGTGTATCTTCATTATTAGAAGTAACAGAATGCAGAGAAGTTAAAATTCTATCGCTTTCAGTATTAGACTTCTTTCTGTCTGTTAGTTCTTCGTCAGATACATTTAGAGTTTCAGTTTCAACATTATCTTCCTTACTTCTTTTACCAATTGAATTTTCCGCACATTTATCTGACCTCCTGGGGACTATAGGTGGCTCTGTAACTTCTGATGTCAAATGTTTGTTCGACGAAACTTCAGAATTCATATCATAATCATCATTGCTGTCATTAGAATTATCCGTTTCAATTGGTATATCTTTCTCAGAATCCACAGTACTTAATACTTTATCTTTTGTATCTTTAGTCTTTTCGCCGATTAGATCATTTTCAGGTACCAGAGAAGAATTTATATCAAGGTCTTGCTCAGTTTTATTATCTCTATTCCCTTCAAGACAATCTGATACATCCACATGACCAGTTTGATTTAACGTAATATTAGTTTTATTTTGCAGGTAATCATTCATATCTTCAGATAAACCATCTAATTCTTTTTCTGACTTTTCATTGAAATTATGGATTGTACTATTTTCTCCCAGATACGCACCTGGCATAATTTGCAGTCCCAGAATGACTTCATCGGAAGTATTTAATGGTAATTCTCTCCTGATCGGTTCTAAATTGTCTTCTAAGGAATGATCAAAGGTTGGATGAGATGTAGGATTCCCATTATATTCTTCTTTCTCTTGCAGAACTGTTTCTAAGTCATCATTAAATTCGGAATTATTATCAGGATTCATTGTCGTAGCATTTAAACTATCCACACTATCTTTAAAGGTAATTTTAGTGTTCGTATTCCCAGGTGTTTTTTCACCATCGGTATCACTCAAATCTGAATCTTGTTCAGATTCACAATTTAGTTTCTCACTACTACCACGTTCTTTGATATTTTCAGTTATATCATCAGATTGCTCACTATTATTCTCTAATCCTTTTAAGTTATCCGATATTTCTGCTGTAGATTTCAGTTCATTTGTAAACTTATCGCTCAAATCCTCAGAAGTCGAACCATTTCCGGAAGAGAACTCTGTATTGTGCTTAACTCTTGGCCTTGCAGGTATAATAGGTATGCTTGACTCTGAGTTTGTTTTTGATTTTTGTGGTCTTCTGGGGATAACAGGTTGTTCTCTCTTGTTCTTATCCTCAATCCCTTCTGCTACATCAATTGTATTCGAAGTTTTAGCAGGTCTTTTAGGAATCACAGGAATATCAATAGATTTATCCATTCTTAAGTTTGTTCAAATAGATTTGAATATCTCTTATTTATTCTCTAAATTCAAATTAGAAATTCTGTTTGCGAGACCTCACGCATATGCACTTAACATACATACATACATTCATTCGTTCATTCATTGTTGTAAATTTATTAAAAGTAATTCATAAATAGAGTATTAATCTATATAAGCACTTATGAGTAGTTTAATCTAAAGATGTCATTGAAAACATAGTAAGAGTTTCCATCTGGTATTAAATGAAAAACTTGAGAATAACGTTGGGCATTTTGCTCTGCATCAATTAATAATTCACCGGTAACCATAACTAAGATATCACCATTTGGAGAAGCTGGTTGAGCATCTAAAGTAGAAATCCTATGAACAACCTTAGCGAATGGTAAAGAAGTTAATTTTTCGACGATGTCCCCAGCACCTTGTAATTGAGAAGTCTCGAAGGTTAACATTGAATCTGCCCTATATAAGTTACCTAATTGAGATCTATCAGAATCAAATTGCTGGTAATAAAAGTTACAGAATTCTTTAGCGACGGTATTGAAATCAACTATTCAGGGTTAGAATTTAACTTATCACTTAAAAAAAATGGGCCATTCAAGGGAAAAGAATATAATTAAATAACTATTTCTTAATGAGCCCTGATATGCATTTAATGTGAAAAAACAATTAACTTACCAGACATATTAAATATATCAAATATAGGTTAATTAAAAATAAAGTATACTTCACCAAATTTAATCTTTTTCATTTGTGGAAACTGTGCGTACTCAGAATTACCCACAAAAATAAAGAAATGAAAGATATAGCTCAGATAATTTGAAGTAATCAGTGGTGTGTAATTATATATATAATTTATGTAATTTATGTAATTTATTAATGCATGATTGTTTTATTTCAATCAACTATAAAATAATTAAATATTTTAAGAATTCGCTTATACAAGTTGGGAGTAATCTTTCAAGATACCCTTCATATGTGTATTGGTAATCTTTCCTCTTCTTGCCTTTTTCTGCTTTTTTTCTTGTTGTTGAGGTTTCCGTTTAATTGAGGCTGGATCTGCACCAGTAGGTTTTAATCCTTGGTCAATTAAAGCTTGGTATAAGTTGTCAGGCTCTGGAAGTTTAACTTGTGCCCACATTGATTGGAATTCTTGGTCAATTAAATTTAATTCACCACCTAAGTTAGCCCATACTAGTCTTGGTGTATTTTCTTTCTTGTTTCTTAATACTAAAATCTTACTTTGTTCTTCTAACTCATTAATTGCATCAAGACACCCAGCCCATCCATCTTTCAAGTCCTTTACGGCAATACCTCTAAATGTAGGTTGTGATCTTAAAAAATTCAATAAATCGTCTGCTGATCTGATATTATGCAATGAAACATACTCCAAGGTATCCTTTTCCGGGTTATATTTAATTCTATCAATTTCTTTTAATAGTGGAAGTAAGGTTTGTGTGATATCAAATGATAGGTAATTTTTTAGTTTCAGTACTGGAATAGGAGAATCATGCTCTTTAATATATTCAACAGCCAAATGAAGCTGGGTAGACAAATGTGATCCAGAAAAAGTATCAGAGGACTTTTTCTTCTTAATAGTTTCAATCACTGAATCAGTAGCAGGTCTTTTATTTCTGTTAACACTACCATTTTGGTCAGAGTTCACCACATTGTTATTCTGTTTCTGAGGGATAACTCTTCTAGCAACCGCAACAGAAGGCCCGCTTCTAATCTTATTTTTGAAAGCTGAAAGTTGAGCTGAAAGATCCGACATGATGAAAATGTCAGCGAACGTACCCTTTAACATATCATGATTCTCTAATAGTAAAAAGTCTTTGTGTAATACATCTATTACCCGGATATAAAAAATGTATTTAAATTCGTCTACGAAATTTTTTCCCCATGAACTTTTTATAAGAATATGAATCTTCTAAATTCTAAATTATTCATTAAATGTAGCATTAACAATTGATAATTCCATTATCGAGCTATTAGAATAATTAGATATTTAGTTTTTCTAGATAAATATAAAGGATTTATAATTCTTCCAGCTTTAAAACCATTGCTGTTGGAGGTCGCCGCTAATTATTTAGGTCAGGCTGATCCATGAAATGGCGATGACCTGATGTCTGGTACATACTTTGTAGGTGTAACCCCATTAATTACAACATATTACAAATATGTAGATATAATTATAGAATTATCGAATTATGAAAAATAATTTTCAGCAACCCTTCCTCTTAAAAGGATATGCCTTCTGGTTCTTTCTTCATCTTCATCTAGCAAGTAGTTATGAAGAATCTTCGCAACCATAATACACCCCCACCGGTTATTCATATCTATATATTTAGCCCAAGGTAGATTTCTAGACATTCCTGAATTTTCCAAATTAACTATCAAATTCTGAGAATGTGATTCCCATTCAGTCTCTAAATTAGATTCAAGTTCAACTAGATCACTACCATATCCAGAATATTCCTCAAATTTTGATTTTGATAAGTTCCTTAAAAGTTCTTGTACCATTTCTTTATTCAACCATACTAGTGATGAAAGGTTGATGTACTTAAACTGATGTTTTGAACTCTTATTTTTAATTGCCCTTATTATCTCTTTTTCTGACACTCGCCTCAAATTCTTAGTATTAATAGATTTAACATTCAAATCGCTTAAAAAGACTTTTCCATCACCTTTGTGAAGATACGAAAAGTCTGTAACAGGAGGAAGAAGACTATTATATTTCCAACCAGGTTTATTGAAATTCAGAGAATAAATAGAGGAAGCAGAAGAATGTACCGGTGATTTTATATCTTGTTGTAAAAGTGTATCTGTTGTTCTTGAGATAGGTGATCCCTGCATTATTCCATCGACTAAATTTACTAAATCCTTGGGATAATTACCGAGTAAATCAAAAGTATGATATTTTTGAATCATTGAAGGAGAAACTTGGTAATCTACAGAAATAGACAAATTTCCCATGTCCAACGAATCCATATTTGGACATAAATTGATCAAATGAATCAAATAACCAATCGGGATATCCTTGGAGTTGGCATAATTTAATAGGAATTTGCTTATCCTTGGGTGTGAATGCTTTCTTTCATTTAAGTTAAGAACTAAGGATACAGGATGTCTCTTTGGTTGTGAATTGCTTCTTTTTCTATGTTTGAAATATTTGAAGCTTCTAGAGAATATTTTAGCCGATCTACTTGATCCAGATGTCTTCTTTGAGCTAACAGTAGATTGAGAATTTGATAACGTTTTTGTCAAACAATGGGTAGAAGGATGGGAGGGAACTGTATACAATGGATTTGATTTAAACTTCCAATCTCTCCATCCTGCTAATATTTTAAAGGTATCTTCTAGGTTGACTGAATACTCTTCCTCTGTCTCCAGCTCTTGAGTTATCTCATAATTTCCAGGCTTTATGCTTGATAAATTAACGGATTTAACATATAATCCAACCTCCGAATTGACTCGAAGGTAAGTCACGAACTGAGCAAAGCGATAACTTGACGAGAACTGGATATCTCTATAAAAATATGGCTTTGATAACTGATAAAATAGCTTACAGGTAAGCATGCAATTCTTGTAATCTTCCTTTGAATCAACGAACTTAAAAACTCTGTCAACTATCTCAACGGGCATGTTCTTGAATTCAATACTTGGCCAACTTGGTGTGCGAGCAAGGTTAGCATTATATGTCAGTTGTGATAAAATATTCTGACTACTAATTCTCTTAGATATACTCTTTACGTCACTAAGCAAGGATTTATATTTCATCGTGAATGTAGAGGTGGAATTCTTAGATTGAAAAGTCTTGGTTGATGATAAGTTTAACACATTCAATTCATTAGCACTTAAAGGGACTAGGGTATGACTTTGATAGTCGTATCGGCAGTTGGGGTTTAGGAGCGATCTATATGGAGGAAGATACGCATGGTAATCAACTGATTCTGATTTTATCATCAATTGGCTTATTGTAATATTACTTAGGCACTGAGTATTCTTGCTCTGAAATAGTTGCCAGTTATAAAATGTTATTTCAAATTGCTTCTCTAGTTTTTTACTTATTAAGTACCTGAAACTTTTTCTCGTTAAATACCTAATAGCAAGTGTCTTTTCTTATCTTTCAATGGTCTTAGGCAAATAACTAGCAATATAAAATCTTATGTAAAATCGAGATAAATATTCAATCGTTTGAACCCAAATAGGCTTCCACTTAAAAACTTTAAGGATTAATTATCCTTTCAGGAAAAGCTAAGAATAATTCTTAGTAGACTTTCATATTGATAAGATCTTATGATATAATTAAATATCCTGTATACTAATACTTCAAAAAGGGGAGAGAGGGTCAAACTAATATCACACTTGATTGCTCAATTTGGCAAGGACTCGCATATCGCACATATTTCCGGTTAGAGTATTCTTACTATCGGTGAAAAAATTAAACACTACCGACCAGTCATTTGTCAAACCAACCTGTAAAAATGTTCGTACTAAAAAAAGAAGTACCACATATTTTTATATATCAATTAATATGAGTATAGATCTAATAATAACTCTATCTTCGAAGATGGCCTAGCCCTATTTGAAGGCAAGGGTAGGAATCTAATGGCGTTATGTAGACAATGTAGGTGCGCCTTTAGAATCTTATATGAGCTTTAGAGACTTCAATGATGACCAAAGATGTTAAAGATAATTTAAAAGAATTAAAGGATCCCAACAAAAAGCCTTTTATATAAGATAATCCAATTCGAACAAAACCGAAAAGAAAGTCCTTTTGAAATTAACAAAATTTTATGAAATGACTGCTGTTGGGGCTTTTCCGCTTATCAGGCTGCAAATCTCCTTTGAATTCCTATACAGCCTATACCTGGAAAAGAAAAGCCAATGAGGAGCAATACTGTTGCTAATAGGTATTCCAATTAGTTCTAAAAAGCCTGGTAGAAAGCCTAGTTTGAATCAGCTTCAAAATTATCATTTACTCTCCATTGTGATTGAAAAGTCGATACTCACCATATGTATGACGGTAAATAAATTTTATGAAGTTAAAGTATTTTCTTCTAACATTTATGAATTTATAAGGGGGTATGTAGGTTAAGGTTTAGAAGAAATTTCAATAAAGAGAAGTATCAGGATCTACTAAGACTAGAACACTAGAACACAACTAAAA
Source organism: Schwanniomyces polymorphus var. africanus (assembly GCA_030563145.1). Taxonomy (NCBI): domain Eukaryota; kingdom Fungi; phylum Ascomycota; class Pichiomycetes; order Serinales; family Debaryomycetaceae; genus Schwanniomyces; species Schwanniomyces polymorphus. The sequence continues at coordinate 182,272 of JAKUBG010000018.1, forward strand.
ATCACTTCTTCAATTTTATAGTTTAAGAGTAATGAAGAGCTCAAAGAATGATAATGAACATAATGCAATAATTCACAAATATGAGCATATATCTACCTTGGCTTCACATATGGAGCTTCAGTTAGTTTACTTGTCTCCTTATTCGCCTTCATTGAATGTAATTAAAGAATTTATGTTTGTGTTAAGCCAAAGATTCAGATAATTGTTAATAATTGGCAGTTGTTTAATACCTCAAGTCAAAGAAGCAGGTAGTCAATTCAAGGATTTTGAAAGCTTAGTATATTGAATTTTAAGCTATGTTTAAAAGGTAACTTGTGAAAAGAAGAAAAGAAGATATTTGAAGGAGGATATGTTTATAAAAATCTATGAAAAAGTCAATTTTAAATGTAAAATTAATATAAAATAGGGTTTACTCCATTTCAAATAGTATGATTATTTTTGATAATAGTTTGAGGTATTGTTGCAGTTGGTCTAAATAGTTCTCCATTTTTGGAATAAAAGTATTCTTGTTCAAGGTTTGAAAAATTCCGAACCCTTGGTATGAACAATTCCGAGCCGATTATTTGAGTAGAAAAATAATTAAGGATACAGAATCTCGTTTTGGGCGGGACAATGGTAACGAATTTCTGCCGTTGAAAAGGTGTCACCGAGGGTAGCCCCACTTTTCGATTAAACACAAGTGACAAAAAGTGGTCTTAGACCTATTCTAGTACTTTTAGCTTTGGGTGTTATCATTCAGTGTATTTATAATTCATTCATACTTCCGGTTCAAATATATTCATTACAAAGCTCTTTAAAGTTAACAGTAGATATATTGCTACAGTGTTTTTTGAAAATTTCTTTCCACGGGTGTCGTAACAGTTTACAGTCTCTGCGATTTACACATGACAAAAGAGCACATCTACATTGCTACTATTCTAAATAACTAATAAATATATTATTCCATATAGTTAAACTCTTTTATAAAAGCTATCGTGATGAATAATAAGAACGTATTGGGAAGAGAAAATCAAATTAACAACACAAATCTAAATACTAGGTGATGCAGCCCATGGGGCGGATGGGCTAACTTTGAATTTTTATATATATACATAGTAAAGCTATCAGATATTTTCAGTTTAGTATGAACTCTTTGCATGTTAGTTTGTCAATTTATGGTCGGGAGTATGATCATTTTTCTGAACCGGGAGCAATTATCAACACTGTATTTTTCCCTCCACATTTCTATATCCGGAATAGTCATATATAGTCATAACAGTCGTACATAAATGCTATTATAAGTAACAAAATTTTATTTGAATAATATTGGGATTAAAGAAAGAGATTAGAAAATTAATCTGAATAGAAGGAATATAAGGAGGAAATATCTGAACTTACAAATCTGTTTCAGAAAATAATGCCATATAAAAATATTTCGGTAAATGTATTTTCCCCTAATATACCATAATTTACTAATGGCCAATATCTTTTCGGATTCTGGATTGATTAGGCAATAAAAGTAATATTATAATTACCATCATTATAATTATTTATTCACTTCGCTTGCATAAGTTGTTGAGCTTCCCCACTAATTAACAAGTTGATATGATACTGAATTGTTCTGATTGATCTCAAAGTAGGATCTAGACATAGTCTCAGTATCAGTGTCTTAACCAATCTCGTAATGAATTACCCATTGGCCCTGTTATCCTTACCTAAATGCGTGCACTAAACCATACATAGGAGAGGCTTTATCTACATGTACGAGCAGAACACAATGCAACAGACCTATATGTAAAGAAAACAGCGCAGACTGACAATCCAAAATATAATAAAATATTAGTAAAACACATGATTATACACGCCATTTTAAAGTATTGTTCAAAATATGTATGCCGCCTCTTAAATATCAATACCAGCTCTTCTATTTTAATAGACAAACGTTTGAAACATAGAACGCAAACATTCGATTATGTATTATTTTGTTTTTATATTATTTTATTACGAAAATAGGAAACATCGCATGCTCAATACTGATATACTCCACTTGGTGGGGAGTGATTAAAACGCCGTGTTTGTGGCTAAGATAGAATATGTAGATTCTGGGAGTGAGTCTTTGCCACCAACTTTAGGTTGCATTAATTTCTATTCCTCGCAAAATGTGTGAGTAAATGATGTTCACTTCTGAGCACTATGTTTTCCATTATATACAATATGCGAGACCAGTATATACAGAATATATTACCCTGTAAAGTTTAATTTACGCAATATGCAATACCCATGCACTAGATAAATATCAGCTTGCATTGAACACAGTGCAGATATGCATGTATGCGCCTGAACAAGTTTTTTGAGAAACCCTCCTAAGGTTGCCATCAATTTTGTGTCAGTGACATAGATTAAGTATTTTACAATGACATGTAAATAAAAACTTCATTTGTAAATGATTTTATGAGGAATAAACTTACAATATATATACATCCTACATCATTTGAACTTGTTTTAGCAGTGTTGGTAATAGGTTTAGCTGCGTAAGCATTGGATTAATCTGTTATCTTTAAATCACTGAACTTCTTGGTATTTTATTTAATAAAGAGGATATATCAAAGTATTAATATTTAAAGTATTGGAATTAAGATACTTCAACTGCTACTAGGTGCATAAGAGACACAGTTTTTTATTACTACCAATTTGCTAAGAGTAGACTTGTTAGTTGAGTAGTATCTGTAGATTGGCTGAAAGAGCAGAGTCATATTTTAATCATTTATTAGTTGTTTAGGCGATAAGCTGTGATAAAATAATCCTATATTAAAATTTAAAGATGTCATCAACAAATTTACAACCTTCTTACTATGGATATATCGGATCAACTAAGGATGCACTTCTTATAATACAGGCTATACTTGATGAGAAGCTCCTGTTAATCCCAAGACGGCCTCATGAGAGAGAGAGGCCTGAACTAATAAAATCAGGAAATGTGTTTGTATTTATAGAGGAAAGTTCAGGCATCAAGAGATGGACAGATGGAATTGCTTGGTCCCCGTCTAGAATTTTGGGTAGGTTCTTGGTTTATAGAGAATTGGATAAAAACCTCAGCCAGGAGAAAGAAGAGAAAAAGAAGAAGAGGAGACGGAAATACAGCATTGGACAAGATCCAGTAGATCCATCACCCACATTCTCCCAATTTCAAGCTAAAAATGATTTAATGATCAATTTAGATAATATGAACACCCATGATTCAGTTGCAATCAAAGACAGGGGATTAATTAAGAAAACTATTAGTGTCACAACAACAGATAAGGAGCTAAGTATTCATAAAAGAGAAGAAAAACAAACTATACATTTAATTAGTTATTATAATGCTGATGATTTACTTAATGCAAGATTAAGGAGGCCTTCAGAACATGAATTTAAGGATTTAAAACTATCTCCTGATTTATGGAATGCCGCTATGGAATCATCTTTAGGAGGTAAAATCTTCGTTGAAGATGAGGCAAACTATTTTTTGGATACAAATTATCAACTACAAAACATAGCATTGCTTAAAGTGGACAAAAAACGACTGCATTCAGATAATTCTTATAATCATTCAAAATCGGCAACCTTTTCTCCTCAAAATCAGCAACAGAGATTATCTCATCATGTATCTAGTTATCCAAATTTACTTCATTCACAATATTTAAGAGAAAAGGCTAATGAACATAATACAAATATTAAACAGGGAACTATCAGACCAGGTTCTTTTGATTCAAGAACCAATAATGGACAAGCAAACTTCAAGATAGAAGATGAATATAATAGGGAAATAGCCCCAAGCGGTGAATTGACTTTCGTTAATCCATTTGGTGCGACAGGACATAATACAGTTGTTTATGGAACATCAAATCCTTATAATACTATGGTTTACCAACAACAGCTACAACAACAACAACAACAACGGCAGCAACAGCAGCAACTACAAGAACAACAACAGCAGCAACAGCAACAACAGCAGACATCGCAGGTTCAACCTACTCAACGTTCTTCAAATCAACAGTTTGCCCAACATCATTTTCAACATTTGCAATCACATTCTTTAAATGGAATCCAACAAGGCTATCAAATTGATGGAAACGGATATCCCTCACAACAAATGTTCTTCCATCCTGTCTTACCACCTCAAGCTATGAAGCCTCGTGATAATATGAATTCAATTCTGGATTCCAGTGATTTTTCCATCACTGCTAATTCGAATGGTTCGTTATCTTCTACGAGCAGTAATATTTTGATAGGTTCTGTTTCAAATAGCATTAGCGGAACGCCATCTAATACTTACAAAAAAGCCTATAGAAATAGTAACAATCAAGGTAACTGGTATCTTCCAAATAATAGTCCATATGGCTCCCTGTTAAATCAGTTGACTGATTTAAACAATTCAACTATTGAAGGTTCTCTTGAAACTACACAATATAACCTGAAATTACATAGTCAAAATCATTATAATGACGATCTTCAGTCTTATGGAGAGTCGTATTCGGGTGCCCTGTAAGAAAAACTTATATATTTAATCAGGTAATTCACACCTTCTTTTGAACGTGTTAATTAAATATATCAAATTGAAGACAACTTTTAATGATTATTATTTTAATTAAATTAAGTAATTATCAAATATGGTATGTAAAATGCATTTACTATATAGAAAGTTGAAACTTGTAATAATTTTATTCAGTATCACTATAAGAATTGTTTTTAGGATTTTTTTTCCATTCCAAAAGTGGGGCCAATTCTTTAACATCACCAGCTTTATGCTGGATAAATGAATGACTAAGTAATTCATCTGTCAGAGCCCTATATCTAACATCAACACATAAAGAAATGGATAAAAACTTCTTTATTGAATTAGATAACAATTCTGGTTTTTTCAATTTTGGTGTTCCATTTGTGGCAATCAAATAAAGTGCCTTAAGAGGCTCTTCATTTAGATAAGGTGGTTCGCCTTCTATCATTTCAATTGTCATAATACCTAAAGACCATACATCTACTTTATCATCATATTCTTTTTGTTTAACCACTTCTGGTGCCATCCAATACGGTGTACCAACCATGGTAGCTCTTTTATTTCTTTGATCTGTAAGTTTAGCACAGAAGCCGAAATCTGTTATTTTGACATTACCTCTTGCATCTAATAAAACGTTATCAGATTTAATGTCCCTATGTATAATATGCTTTCTATGTAAATGTTGTAATCCTTTCAATGTCTCATAACAAATAGTAGCTATTTGAGTTTCAGTTAACTTAAATTCATTATTTTCTATAACTTCGGTTAATGAGCCACCTTCCATATATTCCATAATAACCCATAAATCCGATGGTCCTCTTAAGTATGAATCCAAGAAATTAACAATATTCTTATGCCTTGAGTCTTTCATTACCAATATTTCATTAATGATCAACTCCTTTCTTGGCTGGACATTTAAATCCATTTGCTTTATTGCAACTTTATTTCCTCCAGTTGTTAAGGACTCTGCTAAGAATACAGCACCAGAAGCACCTTGGCCAGCCTTTTCTATAATTTTAAATAAGGGTGTAGGGTCAGCATTATTCACAACAGTCTTCAACTTAGCAAGAACTTGCATTTCATTTATCTTTTCTCTCTCTTTCTTAAGCTGTTTCTCTGTCTTAACTACTGCTGGACCTTGAGAATCTAGTTTATTACTAGGCGTTTTAGATGTTGGAATATTTTGGACTTGAGGACGAGGCTGAAGAGGCTTAACAGTAGTATCTGCCAATTTTGGAGGTTGTTGCTTGACAGGGGTTTTATGACTTTGGTGAACATAGTTATTCTGCTGCTGTTGAGTTTGCTGCTGTGCAGTCTTGGCCAAATTAAACGGTTTAATAAACGACGAGTCAGGGGCACTTGATGGTGGAGTTGGATATCTACTTGCTCCTTGAGACTTTGTATAACCGGAATTATTATTATTAGTTTGAATTTTTAGATCTGGATGTATCTTATTACCAGAAGGTAATGCAGGCGGACTTTGCTTAGGAATTGAGGGTTGTTGTACATGATTATTTGAAGTTGAAATACCTAAACCTGTAGGATGATTATTCTCTTGTTTTTGTGCTGCTGAACTCAGCTTACCTGGTGGACCAGGTGCTTTTCTGTAAGGTGTCAAATCATTATTTTTATGATCAACTTCACTAGACATCAATTTATTTAATGGAGATGGATTAGATGGATTAGTTTGAGCATTACCTTTACCTTGTGATAAATGATAAGGTGTAGGTGGCTTTGGAGCAGCCCGAGTAGGCTTAAATTGTTGAGGAGTGTACTGCTGTTGCTGTTGTTGAGATTTAGTAGGATGCTTCGTCCACTCTTGTAAATTAGCATTAAGCTTATTATTATTAGGCATATTGATAGCAGGCAGGCTCATAGGAGTCAGTGCCGCAGATGCTCCATTAATATCAGAGTAAAATTCCAAGACTTCTATGACTGCAACGGGGTCTTTCTTCCAGTCCTCATTCGTAATTTTCGAATGCTGCAAAAGACTCTTCCAGGTATCAGGCAAACCTGTAAAGTTACCACTAGCAGGATCAAAACCAACGTGTACTTTGTGAGTGAAGTTAATTGGATTTGAAACTCCAGCATTTCCATTCAAGAGAGAAGAAGCTTGGTTTCCTATATTAATTAATGGGCACTTTGTGGTAAATGCATCAAGCCAATCCAAATAATCATTATTAGACTTGATAGATATAAATAACGACTTTCCATTGTTTTTTGGAACGATTTCAAGAGATTGAGATACTTTTGTATGTCCAATACTTGGCTTCAAGTTAATGCTACTAATCAAATTCAAAGGAAACATCAAATCAGGAGACTCGTTAGCGCCACTAATGTCTCCAAACTTCACTTTTGGCTCATTCTTATAAAAATTAAGTGTTTTTTCATTAATCATCATGAATCTCTTATTCCAACGAAACAGAGTAAATATACCATCATCCTTAACGTGAACCCAACCCAGGTACTTTCTACTACTACCCATATTCAACTTAATTGAGCTTTCTCCTGAGCTGCTGTTGCTAGAGCTGGTGATACTTTTACTAATAACAGGACCTCCAACCATTGGTGGTGGCGGTGCCTTCCTATGGTGCTTAATATCTGATGTATAGATACTGCTCATACTACTACTTTCACGGTAGCTTGACCACTAATACTCAAGGAAATTATTTCAACCAATCTATAGTTGCTTCCTACGAATAAATTTTTTAATCAAAGTGATTATACTTAATAGACGTGGTAGTAAACAGGATCAGAGATCAATTTTGTGTCACCTCTGAATACAATTTAATTAATGGCAGGGAAAGGGGGAGATCAGATGATAAATGCGCGTTTTTGTGTAATCCCGTCTAATACTTTTGCATATAAGCATGAAATTTACTCTATTAGGAAATGATTTTAAAAATTAGAGGAATGAAAATAGAGCGTCTGGCGCCGGAAATGTGAAATTCAAAACGGAGATAATGTTTTAAGACGCATCTTTTTATTGCAAAATTTAGAAATACTCTTAATGCATCCAACTGATACTAATAAAAGTCCAAACGCTAGGGAATATCACGAATATTTATCTGTATACATTGTTGCTCTTAACGTTTTAATTGATTAAAAAAAAATGCTATAAAGTTCACTCTTACATCTATGGTAATATATGGAAAAAATTAACATCTCACGAATTTCACCTAGCGAATCTATCCATGGGTAATGTTACAGATAGCTGAAGTGATTGATCATAAATTATTTTTTCTGTTTCTGTACAATTTTGTTTAATTGTATGCTCTTGTCTTGATTTATCTGAAAATCTTAGTCAAAGGCATACATTAATTTTCTTTTTAAAGTCAAAATGATAATTATCTAGTAAATCTCCTTTGCAATAAAGAATTATATTTTCTCTTGGCTAATTTTATGTATTCTTTATCGCAATGCAGTAACCTTATCATAAGATTTAAAGCATGTATTCTTTCAATTGTTTCGACAGTTAAAAGATAAGAAGCGATACAATGGCCAAAGCAGAATATGATTGTTTTTAGTATAATTGAGATGCATTACCAAATTTGCACCTATTAATAATTACACTTGGGAAATATAACCAACTATATAAATAAGGATATTTTTTGGTTCAATGGAGTATTGGTCCGTTATTTAATATCCGCAAAGGTATGTGTATTCCATGGAGCGATCAAGTATAAGCTAAAGACTAAAAATATTAAGTTGTCATACTATGTAAAACAGTACTATATATGATATTTAACATAGCGCTCTCTATATTTGAGTGAGGTGATGGTGTTACATTATTGTATAAGGCATATACTCTCTATATAACAACAATTTAAGTTGACGTTTGAAGATTGTCTATTTCATAGCGAAGTTTACTCTGTTATGTCGAGAACCATACCTAAATTGTACTATTTAAACTATAAAGTTAGATGGAAAGGTTAGCCGAGTAGGATATTTTAGTTGTCTAATAAGTGGAAGCCATGCAAGGCAAATTCACATGATATTACTCACATGATATTACTCACGTGTATTGATATTGAGTTGCATGACACAAAAATTAATAAGCATATACCAAATTTATCAGATGTCAATGGTCATACAACCTATATAAATACATTAGTGAGACAAATCAAGAAAGAAATAAGTATTCACGGTCACAAGTACTAGGAGTTTAAATGCCATTTTTCAGAAAAAAAAAGAATTCAGTAAGTTCAGCTACATTAGTAGATGGTAATCAATCGGCATTAAGTGTAAATCCCGAATTGTCAGTTGTAAGTAGTAGTGGATCAAGTGACTCTAATGCCAATTTACAGAAGAAATGGAAGGGATTTGTAACTCCTTCTATTAATATAGCGAAGAGTGATACCAATGTGGCTAAGGTTTCTCAAGAAAATAGTTTAAGGAATAATCTAACTACCAAGAATACATTGGAGCCTAAATACAACGGATCCAGACTAAAAAAAGTTATTAGTACTGTTGTAGAACCAGATGCGGATTCTTTGAGTGATGATAAAAGTGATTATGATGATTCTGATGAATTTGACTCCGAAGAAAACAGCACTTACTCCGACTATGACAGTGAGGAAGAAGAAGAAGAAGCTCATTTACATGCAATTAAGGATAGACCAAAAAGTGGTGCAAGTGCATTGTCTATTCAGATGTCTACAATAATGGGATACTGTGGAATGTCCTCACTTTCTAACTCAGCCAGTCTAGCATTAGCTGCTAATGAAGATCTGAAAAAGACGTTTTCTTTGCTAGACTCTGAAATAAAGATTTACAGGCTTTCTAGCACAGTTAGTAAATCTTCACCTAAAGCAACTGAATCGATTATAAGCGAATATCAGGTAAAATTGATTGAAGAACTAAAAGCAAAATTTCTCAAATTGTATAATACGAAGAGTGTCAACGAAGTATCTGAAGTGTTAGGAAAGTCAAAGACATTATATGAAAGATATGGGATAGTTAAAGATGTTATAGGAAAAGGCTCTTATGGTTTAATCAAATTAATTGACCCTGATAAAAATAGCTTAACTAAAAATTGTTGTTCTTCAAAAAATGTTTTCTACGCAGTGAAGGAAATCCAGAAGAGACCTGAAAATGATGGTAAGAAGCAAGAATTTGAATCATTTATTGAAAAAATTCTTTCAGAATTTGTGATTTCTTCTTCATTAAACTATAAACATATAGTAAAGACTGTTGATTTAATGGTGACACCGACTCTTAATAACAATTTCCAGTTTAAGGTTTCTCAAGTAATGGAATATACTAATGGTACTGACTTATTCACCTATTTGATAACAATGTGTGATAGAGCAAATAAGCGGATACATGATGTCAGAGAAGACGAAATTGATTGTTTTGTTAAACAGATTGCTAAAGGTGTGCGTTATATGCATAAACACGGTGTGGCACACTGTGACTTAAAATTGGAGAATATCTTAGTTGAGTATCAAGATAACTCTGAAAATGATGTAGAAAGTAAAGTAGTTCTAAAATTGTCTGATTTCGGGAAGTCTAACGTTTTTAGAACGAAGTGGGATCATAGTGAACAATTATCTCCACATTCGAGTGGTCCAATCGGCTCGGAGCCATATATTGCACCTGAAGAATTTGATTGTTGTTGTTCAAAAGGATACTCTTTATCTAAAAAGGATTGCTGGGCATTAGGTATTATAGTGGTGGTTATGTTCAATATAAGGAAGTATTACTTTTCTCCAATTAAGGAAAATGATGATAATGATTCAGAAGAGGAGGTCTCTCCAGGGTATTTATGGCATACAACTGAACCCAAAGGAAGTATTTTTAAGAAAGGTGCTGAAAAAATGAAGAAATATAGAGATAAAAATTTTGAGGCATATATGAAGTCAAGGATGATTGCAGAGTATAATAATTCTACTAAAGAGTTCTTAATTAAACGTGAAGGTTCCTTTGGGCCAATAGAGGCAATATTTAGATCAAAATCTAATAACCATGAAACAACCAATGAAGACATTTCAGAATTAAGGAAATTAACAATTTATAAATTGTTAGATCCTAAACCTGAATCCAGACTAAGTGTTGACGAATTTTTGAAGGGTGATTGGATGTCTTCTACGGAATGCTGTATATAGTGATGCATACGTATGTGCTCTGTATTTTTAAATAGAAGTATTATTTAATATCTAGAATCTAGAAATAAATACTGTATTAATAAGGAATTAAATAAAGAACCACATAAACTAGAATAAAAAAAAATAAAATCGTATGCTGACAAGATTGCACCAAATGCTTTTCTTTTTATGTATACCGTTACTATTATACAATCATGCAATAATCCAAGAGATTAACAGTAAATCAGATTAAAATTCAGTGAATAAGGAACCGTAAGGGTCATCAATGCCACTGATACCATAATCCAATTCCTTGTCTTCAGGATATCTATCAAATTGAGAAGTATCACCAACACCAGAAGTTATAGGTGGTTCATATGGAGTCTCTATATCTCTAGAAACTAATCTTTCCCAAATTACTTCCTTAAACCATGGATGGTTCTTTACATCGTCTGAGCCTCCTTGTAAGTTTCCAAGTCTTTGAGATAAATCTTTCACAATCAACTTCTGTAACAAGTCTAAAATATCAGGTGGTAAATAATCGGGATAAGTAATAGTTCCATTTAAAATATTTTCGTAAGTTTTCATGGGGGTAGGATCATAGAAGGGAGTGTATCCAGTCAACATTTCGAATATCAATATTCCAAAAGACCACCAATCAACAGATTTATTGTAAGGTTTAGTAGCCACTACTTCAGGCGCAATATAATCAGGGGTACCACACAATGTATATGTAACATCAGTGACTTCTTTAGCAAACCCAAAATCTGTTAATTTAATATGACCATTTTTATCCAAAAGGATATTTTCTGGTTTTAAATCACGGTATATTATATCTAATTTGTGAAGATATTCAATAGCCAAAAAAACCTCAGCAGCATAAAACTTAGCAACTGGAGTAGGGAACCTTTGGGATTTCCTCAATAACGAAAACAATTCTCCTCCTTCTATATAATCCATAATCATAAATAAATTATGACAATCCTGAAAAGTCCCCCACATCCTTATAATAAATGGATGTTGGGCCAATTTTAACATTCTTCTTTCATCATTGGTATGCTCCACCTGTTTCATATTCACCACTCTTTCCTTTTTTAATGTTTTCATGGCATAAAAACGACCATTATGGATTGAACGAGCCAAGTGGACTCTTCCGAAAGAACCAGTTCCCAAAGTTCTTAAAATTTGGAAATCATTCAAAGTGTATTTGCCTTTGGTAGTGGAATCCCTGCTTTGATGTCTTGAAACTTTCTTCTCTAAAGCATTCTGCTCTCTTTCAACTTCTCGCTGTGGAGTCGTATAAATATTTTGTTGTTGTTGTCTTTTTGCCATTTCCTCTAGGTTTATGTCATTAAGTGACAAGCCTTGCGACTCTCCGTGATCCATCGATGTCATCGTCGTCTTTTTAGATTTTATCTCTTAGATTTATCAATTACAGGATAACCGTTAAATATTTCAGATTACTAAAAATAGCTGATTAATCAACTTTATATTAAAATAATGTCTATTACCTCTTAAAAAACGCCTATATTCAAAGTAATCCCACCCTGGATTTCTTATTAACTCAAGATTATTTCCTTCTTGATGAGTAATTATAATAATGTCTTTCTGTTAAAATAAGAGATTTCTATTAATTTATCCTTCCTGCAGATAAAACCGTTGGACAACTTATTTCTTTTTTTTTTTTTTTTTTTTTTATGCACAGAGCGGCCGACTATCTTTGTTTAACTATAGTAGGTGGTGTGATATCCTTACGTAGATGGCTGAAGCTACAATCAATTGCAGTATTCCATAGGAACTTGACTTTTCGGTTATGTAGAATTAAAATCGGAAATTTAATAGAATTAAGAAATGGAAATCGAATAGGATTAATAATCTGAAATCGAATAGGATATATAATGTAGTGTAGCGATAATACTATGATTTATCTCAGGGAGATGAGTTAGCTTAATTTTTAACAAATTTGGGCGGTTCGAAATTTAAGAATCTCTGCAGATACTGATGGCTAAAATCCCTGAAATATGTTGTCAACGGGGTTATTTGACATATACAGCATGACCTCGGTAATCGGAAAACGGCGAGATATTTTAGACGACTCCTACATTAAAACCCAAAATACAGTATTTGTACTGTTTGTAAGACCTAACTTATATGAGAAAGTCGGAAGTCGTATGCTTAATTTGGTCTTTGAAATTAAGGTTTTCTACTTCTAATGTAGGGTATTTACTCATTAAAATTCCACTGATTCTTTAAATTACAAGTATATATTATCACATTATCATAGAAATTTGAAAAAAATATAAATAAAAATCAAATCAATTTGGTATACTATCGTATTTGAGGTATTTCTTTTAATAGTACTTTAACTGCGTCAGCTATAGTTATTAACAAATCTACACTATTAGGTGATAATTTTGCAGTTTTTTTCTTCTTCTGTAAACTACTCTGAAGAACTTCTAGTTTACTATTTATTTTGGTTAAGAGTGACTAGATATGTTTTGTCTAAAATATTATCATTATTATGATAAAAAGTCCATTAGATTAGTATTTAATATTCTATAACGAGAAATACAATCTCAGTAGTTAAGGCCATTGATATAGCTATTTTGGAAATTAACTACTTCATTTATTTACATCAAAAGTGATTCCATATAAATTTGGAATTATACACTATTTACCATTAAATGTTAAATCAGTTTTCGGTAATCGATGCTGCATGGAGAAATAAAATACTATAAAATATTTCACGGTCAAATGATAGAAGTGGTTAATTATGCCAACTATAACTTGTAGCTAATGTTTGACACTGAAGTATAGTGATGGGAACACTATAGAAATCAATGTCAATGTTACAAAATTAAATCTAAAATTGGAAGTTTATTAATTTATAGAAAAAAAGGCATTTCAATAAAATAGATTTATAGACGATGGTGAAATATTATAAAGGTATGCTTACAAGTGAATAATGTCACTTAAAATAATGTGTGACTATTTTGATATTTCGAAACGTTAGGAGAATCTAGCTATCTAGAACTAACATTTAAATAAGAATGCATATATTATTTAATAGACGCGGGTAGATCAACGGGTCCAATAATCATCGTGATCCAGTTCTTGAGTATCAGGGGCGTTTTGCATCTCTAAGTCTTCTCTATCTACTTCTCCGTAATCATCAGATTCATATCCAAACCCTTCACCACCCCTATTCACATCTTGGGGGTTTGAAGTGGATACTCTGCGGTAACTTCTGTATGGCCTTCTATAAGTATTCAAGCCAGAAATCGAACCTTGATCGTGTCCAACAAGACCAGAAATTTGGTGATTAGCAGTCATAATCTTTTCATATAAATCATTACTATTCTCCCAGTCAAATCTTTTACCATTAGAGTCTATCATACTACTTGGAGATGATTTTGAGAAGAAATGAATCAAAGAAGAAAGAACACCAGAGAATCCAAAATCACTGAGATAGCGAGCTCGATCAAGAGCAGTGAGAGAAGAAGTATCTTGAAAATTCAGTTTCGAAGTCTCATCTTTGACAGAACCTGTATCAGATTCATCCGAATCTTCGATGTCAATTCTGCTTGTAGATCCCTTTTTAGGTCCTTCTTCCACAGTATTGAAAGTACTAAAATTGTTAAACTCTCTTAAATGATAACCAAAATTTCCCCTCTTCCATGTAAGGTTAATAAGAATCCACACTATTGAAATCTTTATCTCATTAAGGTTATTGTTCAACGTTATTTTCTGGTTTAATTCTAGTTTGCTTTCAAATATAGGTGGTACAGATAATTGAAGAAATCTTAACCACAAACTTAAAAGTTCGTCCTTAGGGAATTCCGAATATTTGATTATATCAATATTTGTGTACTTATGGTCCTCAATATAATTAATAGCTGTGATTAATTTTAAGTAGTCGTTGTTAAGTATCATCGACAACAAAAATTCGTCATCTTCGAAGTTTCCAACTTCAGAAAATACCTCAACGCCTTGGATATTCGTAATCAAAAATTCAGTCCATGTTTTTGGAACTTTATGATGCTTGCAAAATTCATTTTCATAATTTTTAACTAGAACTTCATTGAAGTTAGGCGAGCCTGCAGTGGCATTTCTTAGAATATCAAAGGCAACAATCTTCTGTTGTAATTTAACATTTTTAATTTCATTTGGGTCCTTTGATACAACTAAGCCATACGATGCTTTCTGAAAAATGATATCTAGAGGGAATACTTCAATTAATTCCGCTTTAGTCTCATTATTCTCATTGAACATTAAATTCTTCAATATCTGCAATACATTAAGTTGAACCATGTTTCTTTGAAATATCTCCTCTCCACTGAGAATTAATGAAGTATCATCAGTAGTACTATTATCATAAATTAATAATAATAATTTCACGAAATCACCATCGTTAACTATTTCGTATCTAAATGAGCTGAAATCCAATACAAAATTTGCTATTGTTCCTAATGCAATAGATTTGTTAATCATCCTTGCCTTGTTTGAAGAAATAGGAACTGTTGAATGTTTACTGAAATATTTTATAATTTCTCCAGAGTCTTCTATTCCTTTTAAATTGTATAAAAAGTTATCGATAAATCCACCCACACTAGTATTGGAGATATTGGAAATATTCAAAGGCTCTCCTAAGTCATTTGAACTAGTACTTTTGAGAGAGTTACACTCAACAAAAAATGTCCTTAAAGTAGAGACTGAACGTGACAAAGATCTTATGAAATAAAGGCAATTAGTGAAAATACTATTCTCAAGTAGAGAGATTAAAATGCCAAGATTGCCACTAAATAACAGTAAATCTTCATCCTTCATGTTTTGGATCTTGAAATTAGTCCTGACTACCTGATAATATAACTGTAATTGGTTTAGGAGAAATCTGTAAACATCAACAATTTCGAATATAGTACCTATTAATGGATTTTTGTCTTCTTTGGAAATATTATGACTTGTTATTCTATTTCTGTACTCTTCATTTGAACCAGTATATATACTTAAAAGTAAAAGTAGGTCAGATATGGATTGATCATCTTCTAAAGTGTTCAATAAAACAGAGAAATCAGCCAATTTTCCAGTATTCTGGGTTAATTTCTTTAGGCTCTTTAACTGCTTTAGTTTTTGAGATGATTTTATATTTAAATCCAAGATCTTTAAAACTTCGTAATCTATATTCACTTTCCTTATTTCGTCATTGAACGAGGAATACTGGGTACAAAGATTAGCCAAAACTTTACCTGGAGAAAAAAGGTATGCTGGTGGATTTATCTGTTTAGATTTTCTAGTGCTAGTTATTAACATATCCACAATAATGGGAAATAACTTCTGATAGTTATTAAGAATTATTTTATCATCCATGCCAAACCCATCAGAAGATGGTCTCAAATAGTTTAAATAGAATCCAATCAAATTTAATGATGCCAAATTTAACTGAATATTGGGATATTTCAATAACAATAATAATGCAGCATATATCTTAACAGATAAAACTACAATTGAAGAGTCATTTGGTTGAATACTAAGAGGAGGTGCCATATAAATATCATAATCGTTTTCTTTCAGGAAGCTGAAAACCTGTGCAGTACAAATTATAAGACTCGTTAGTAAAGGCATATTGATAACACTTTTCATCATATTACATTTAAGTTCCACATTAGGCAAGCTTTTGCTTTCAAATGCAAATTTATTGAGAAGTTCTTTAGACGTAATAATTTCAGGGAAATGCATGAAGCATATCTTATTACAATCCTTTCCTAATCTCTTGATAAGAGAAGATATTAGGGTGATAATAAACACATCTTTAAGCTGTGTGTTTTTCAAAATTAAAGGTACTAATTGTAACACCTTTATAAGGAGAGAATCAACTTCGGTATGATCGTTCGACAATAGTAACAAACATACCACAAATTTCCACAACTTTTTACACACCTGTGAGTCAAATATATTATTCCGTCTGCTGGAACTAGAAAAGCAGATGCAGATATCCAAACCACATTTGATAGTATTTTCTAATATTTTCAGTCTTGCAGGATCTCCAGCTGCTGCACATAACACATTAAACTTTCTTATATAGAATCCTAGAAGTGTAAATATTGGGTCTATAGCTTCTTCAAAACATATCAAACTTCTTCCAATGTCAAGATTACTTTGGTCATTTACCTCCAGCAAAAACGAGATAAGGAGCTTCAAGATAACCGCCTCCCTTTCTAACTGTTGGAATAGCTCAATGTTATCTGATTGATTTGATTCCAAATAACCAACTAAAATCTCCTGGATATGTGACTTGAAAGATGCTACTAGCGTTCGTATAAATTCTGTATCTTCGATCAATTTGTATTTGAGGTCTTTGTTGCCAATAATCGAAACCCTTAAGTCACGTATTTTTTCGAATCCCAAATTGATGGGACTCATGTCGCCTATGTCATCAACCATGGTATTCATCTCGTTCTGTAAAGGCATGCTATCGTTATAAAAAAAGAACTATTATAAGAAAGCCTCCTAAATTACTAAAACCTAAGTTTGCTTATTCCCCCATATTTTCGACTTCCGATTTCATATTGCGGTCATGATAACCGATATGAGAATCATTCTAATTAGAGAGATCAATAGTTTATACAATATAGGATGTCTGTATAAATACATTATAGATTAGAATATACAAATATATATATGTGTATATCAGAAGATCTAGATCTTGGATCTCCATAGTTTTTGGGATTCCGCAGCAGGCTTTCCTGACTTAATATCTTCTGCTACGTGCTTATCTGCATCAACTCTTTTGGGAATGTATTCCAAGACGCTGGAAATGTCTAAGTTAGCCTCCTTACCAGCGTCATGGTTTACTGGAAGTCTTACAACACCATTTTTGTCCGCAATTATGTAATCTCTTGGATTTATGATCAACGATTCGTCTGGTTCTTCTGGATCAATATTTGGGACTCTTACTTCTATTGGGACATTTATACCTACCACTTTAACAACTGGACCAGGAGCAGCAGTTCCAACCCCAAATGACCATACAGGATAGTTTAAATCGTTATGTTCATCAAGATCTCTAATTCTTCCAAGGATCACTGAACCATTTGCTCCTCTATACTTAGCCCTTGTGGACATAAGACCACCATATAGGGCATTATTCACTCTCATAAAAGGATAATTACTGAGCTGTAGTGATGGAGTTAATCCTACGATTAAAATACTTCCAGGAGGGATAGCATCAATATATGATTCCTTTACAGCCGGTCTGGGATCTGATTTTGGTGCATATAATACAGTGTAAGCTGGTCCAACCGACAGCTTTTCAAGCTCAGAAATTGAAATTGGGGAGCGAAGCTGTAGATTAGGGATAAAACCGCCATTGGCAATACCATGCTGGACTAAAGAATCGGAAATATCACATGGACTGAATTGTTCTAGGAAAGATGTGATTTCTTGTTCATTTCTTCCACCTAGTTCACTGGACATATTATTTATAGTAGTAGATAATCTGGATATTCTAGTTTTTTGAATAGTTCTTAAGCAATTCCTGAAAATTGCCAGTTTCATATGAAGAAAAAAAGATACAAGTTATTTTATATATTCCTCCGCATTTCGGATTGTTATTAGATAATAAAATAAATACTACTTACAAGAGATAATATACAGAATTAATTTCCCATATTTAATCTTCCAAACTAATTCTGCTCTTAAGTTTTTGAAGCTTTTCTGGGTTTAACTTTTCACCTACTTCCTCATCATTATAGTCCATCATCGACTTTCCTGGGGCATTTTGCACATGGCCTATTTCATCACTCTTAGGCTTTTCCTCCAAAATAACAGTTCTAGTAGCCACCTTGAATCTCTTTCCTAAATCCTTAAGAAATGATGGTTCTAATTGGAAGTCGGCAAGTATCCTTTCTTCATTAATTCTTTGATCATGAATATCACTTATAATAGCCCCAAGGGTACGAGGGTGAACCATCGTTCTCACGAAATCTGTTGAAGAATTTCCATCGGAATGCTGATTTTTTTGAAGTTCTAGCTCCTTTTGTCCCTTTTCGTATAAGACCTTTCTAGAATTTAATTGCTTTATTGCCATGGAGTTTTCATTGCCGATTGCCGTCGGAGTATATGAGTGGATTTGTTTTCCTAAATTATTGATCGATCTAATAAAATCTTGATCCGCTTGAGGATCAAACCCATCTCTTCCTTCTGGAGCTGTTATATTTTCCTTTTTAGGTTCTGCTACTACTGGGGAATTCTTGATCTTTTTTTTTAGAAAAGATGGATCAAGTTTAGCGTTTGATTCCTGACGGAAATTCGATTTGTTAGACTCAAGACTAGCATCTGGTGTGACTACACCATCATCCTTGTTATCTTTTTCTTTTTCGAATTGCTTTATATTCTTTTCTATTTCATGCCTCTCGTACTGTTCTTTCAAAGCTTGCGATGGTAATTGATTAATATTGGTACTCCTATTCAAAACAGGTTTTGCGCTCTCCGAAACTGATTTAGCAAGGTTCCTACCTGGTTTCGATACTTGTGAACCCATCTTGTGCTTTATTGTATATATAAGGTCCAAGTTTATCACCTAACTAACGAATAGAGATATCTCAAATTTTAATTATATTGCGAATTCTGCTAGTCAAATTTTTATTAACCATCGAAATGATAAAACAAATAAAATACTATACAACTTATACTATATATAAGAAATAAAACTATTTCAAGTAATGCAAATATTATGAATTAAGAGAGAATATCTCTGAAAGTGTGCAACAAAAATGGATGAGTGAAATATAAGGTAGATCAAGGTTCTATTTCATAATTAATTTTTATCCTTTTTCTCTTTCTTGCTCTTCTTTTCCTTTTTATCCTTTTTATCCTTCTTCTCTTTCTTCTCTTTCTTTTCCTTCTTTTCCTTCTTTTCTTCTTTTTCTATTTTTGCTTTTTTCACAACCTTACCAGACTCAACATCTTCGTTATCACTAGCCTCACTTTCGCTTTCGTGATTAAACTTAGGATCAGCTTCCTTGAAATCCTTAGAACCGTAACCAGTAGCAAAATGTCTCATTCTCAAGTTCTTGATCTTCTTGACATCATTTCTTGGGATGACTACTTTTTCGAAATCAATCTCTGGAATTTTAACATTTTCTCTGATATTATATATACGACTAATTTCCTTTGGAAGATTTTTGTATTTCTTTAAGTCTTCGTTTGAGAATAAGGAATATTTACGATTATCTCCATCAGCTGAGAAAAGTTCTTCATTAGCTTGAAATTCTTTCTTCTCGAGCTTAAATGAGGAAGGACCATTCTTAATGGAGGTAGAAGTAAATGAGATTGGTAGGGTTTTTAAATCCTTCAATGGAAATCCTTTTGGGGTCTTGATTAACCATACTTCTTTTTCTCCAGAAAGTTTGAATTTCTTCGATGGAGTGAACTTGTTGAACCCTTTTGGTGGTGCAAATTCCATATTTTCAATTTCAGAGTCTGATTCTGATTCATTTACATATTGGCTTGATTTATAGGCAACCATCTTGAATTATACGATTTCGTTCCACAGTCTTTGTAGGCACAATCTGAACTTCATTTGAAAAGATGAGATGAATACGAAAAAATTTCAATCACGTGCACAATCAAAGTGCTCTGGGCAAAGATGCAAATAAAGAGTAACATTTCGAAGTCATGATTACTATATTACTAGAAGAAGTATGTTATATGGATTTATAAGGATATTGATATATTTTAAATATTCTATGAGGTATAGATTGTAGAGGGAAACCTATTTAAATTTATAAATAAGTATACTAAGATGTCTAAAAACAGTAATTATTGAACCTTTTTTAATTTGGAGCGTTGATATTGGTTTCATTACTGTAGTTTATGGTACTATCCATTTGGGCTAAAAGGGTAATATTGTAACCAATGGCATCGAATGGACAAGCGGTATTATTATCATGATTGAAATAGACACTGTATTCACCTCTGTAGTTGTCATCAGGACAAGCCAAGAATTGATTTGAACCTTGGTAAATTAATAATGAGTTCTCAAGTCCAAAATCTTCAGAGGCATCACCCCCTACTGTTGTTGTGGTCATTCTATAATCGTTGTCAACTTTAACATTGGTATTTGATGGTTGTAATGTAGTAGTATTTCCTTGACCAGGAGATGGAATATTTAAAACGTAACCATTGTTGGCCTTAATTCTTCCGAAGAAAGCCTTATCATCAGCAACTAATTTCAATTCAGAGCCATCAAATTTTACCAAGTTAGATTGAAATTGAGCACCATTATGAAGCGCAATTAATGAAAACATTGCAGAGCTTGGTTGATAAAGTGTTTCTGATATTGGAGCACATAATGCATATTGAGCTAATAGTAAAGTACTAATAACAGTTGAGAACATATTTAATTTGATATTAACAAAATCTAAGTAAATTTTTATAAAAAAAATGGTAACCTCTACGGGTATAAATACTTTCTCACAATATTTGCCAATACTATACCTGACATTTACTGGCAGTGTTTTTACAAGCAATGTTGCAATTACTTTACCGCATATGGAAGATATAAAGGGTGAGCTATTATTAGGCATAACACAGTCTCATGAATGTTCTTTGTCCTACCATGTTCAAAGAGAGAATTTTGCTTTGTAATGATGTTTACATACCTCCATGTCATGTATTGGCCCACTACATATCAAATGTGATGAAAGAATCCCAGAATAGTCTGAATCATAAATACTATAGCCTACTATGTGTGATGTAATAAACCTATCGCGACTAAC
This sequence comes from Schwanniomyces polymorphus var. africanus, assembly GCA_030563145.1. NCBI lineage: Eukaryota > Fungi > Ascomycota > Pichiomycetes > Serinales > Debaryomycetaceae > Schwanniomyces > Schwanniomyces polymorphus. The sequence goes on from JAKUBG010000018.1 coordinate 203,652, forward strand.
TATACTTGTGAGACAAAGAACTTCCGGTTTATTTGTTAGTAGTCGGAATATAATCGGTCAAAACATTGGAATTCTACATGGTCATTTGAAAATTAATAGGCCATATTCCGACCCTAGTTTCAATATAAGATGATCTATATAATATGAGAAAGCAATGATCAGGCTCGGTTAATAGGTTTGAAGGATACACGCTGCAGCAAGAAACAATGCAGAATGGGTGTGAAGGCAAAAATACTTCTCAGGGTGCATATTACTTGTGTATCTAGAATTGTACCTGCATTTGAGGCTTTTATTGCCAAGAACGCAATTGTTCTCTAAACTCACCACGACTATTTATATGATACTCAAGAATTTGTCTAAATTGCCAAGATTCCGTTATAATACAAATTTCAGAAGCAACATTGCTCTATTGAAAAGTATTATTGAACGCAACGGTTGATTGCCTAAATGGGCATTTTGTTATATTTTGATGGCAGTAATAATAGGGTAATAATAGGTAAATACAGTTCTTTATTACAGGCTTTACTTTAATTTCAAGAAAATTATCGTGTTTCATCTTAACGTGGGACGTGTAGAGATTCATTAATATCAACAAAGGAAAAAAGAAGCTATATTCTGTTGATATTTTACTATTTGTAGGTACGAATGACATCTAGAATTCTCCAAGTTTGATATATCATATATGATATGTGTAAAATTTACTATCAATTGTATATTAAGAACACCATTTATAATTCTCTAAGTGTTTAGATTTATCAAATTTTAAACAAAAATATTGAATATTTTAGAAAGTTTTGATATTCTGTATTTTTTCCGATTTTGTTAAAAATTTATGAAGTTTTGAGTATAATAGTAAAAATACAAACAATAATCAGACATATATAATTACTTATTCACATACTTATTGTAATAATACTAAGTAGGTAAAAATGAGCAAGACATAGAGCATTATTTCATAAACTTAATCAAATATCTATTTGAATAAGAGACTGCGCTTTGAAGCAATTATAAGTTTGGTTTCCTTTCCACCACCACTACCACAATACGATGAAAATTCTAATGGTTAACACCAGGTCCACATAAAGCACCACTGTGCCCAATACCACCACTTGAGTATCCTTTAGACCCATCAGGTCCGTGAAAACCTATTACTGTAGCATATACCAGAAGGATACCATGACTTTTCAACCTCAACTGGAATAGGTGAATTTAGCAGTACGACAAAAGGTTTTGCATATGAATTGTGGTTAGAAAATTCTGTTTAGAAACTGTTGACCTAAGTATGTTTGAACATAATATTTTCCTTTTATGTCAATACTTTTATGAGGTATAGAAATTGCGTTATGAGAGCCGACATGTGATATATCCGAATCCAGAGAGGACGTAGCTTTGTTTTTTGGCCAGTTGGGATCGTCCAAAAATCTTTAGTTTTGATTGCGAAATATTATTTCTCACACTGACACAGTAACAACAGAAACAAATTGTGTAGGACAAACATTTTCCTTAGAGTAAATCTTACAAGAACTAGTAAAGAAATTGTTTCTTCCACCTTATCGTCATGATATATTACCCTATTATTTTTAATATTCAGTCTACACCAATTAAAATAATAATATATACTTAATTGATGTGTGTGCCAAACAAGGTCTATATCTAAAGTGGGAACAAACATGGTCTTAGAAGAATGGTCCAAAATCATACCGAGAAATATCAGATACTGGATAATAGCTTCATTCATCGCTACAGATAAAATTGGGAATTAACCTAGTTGTCTTATTACGCAACCAACCAAATCCTCAATAACCTCAATAACTTTCATTTGTGGGAGTGTAAGATGAATAAGGTTGGTTGCGGAAAATGAATTGCTTCCTCCTTTGTAACATTTTGAGATTATTTTTGCAATCAATGAATCCGAGCAATGATTTAGAAAGCTTTTTATTGTACTTTTTGAGTCCAGCTTAATAATATCACTAATACTAAATGATAGCTGAAAAACAGTATTGAACTAAACAGAGAAGTACTTGAACTCGTATGGTGAAGGCTTTGAATCATTTATATTGGATTCTGCTTGCCTTATGCGAAATCTTACCCTTCCTACAACAGGAACAATTATATGAAACCCCTGATGAATAAACCCTTTACTATCAGCTGATGAAATCTGAGCTTACAAAAATTTACCTTGCATAATGGACAGGATATAGGTAATGTTATTTTAGCATAATCAAAGGGTCTATCGAAGAAGTATTCCATTTCAGTGCCATAACAGTTTAATATTTTATTATAATAATCAGTGTATGTTCTATCAGGGTTACAGATAAAAGCTTTACTATCAAAATATTTATCAATGTTGTGTAATGGAAATGATTTGAAGACAAACTGTAAGAAGTCATTTCTTAGGAATATATCATAAAAAGTCTTTGGGCTAAGACTAAATGTGTGCCAAACCATAACCATATCAAGTGGAGGTAAATGCTGGTTCATTATTTGATAGTACTTTTTTTTTTTGAAAGAATTTCATTATCAAATTATATTTGGTCTTTATATCAAAAGGAATACTATCTATAAGATTAGTGTTATCATGATTCATTCAGAGAGAAGGTATTTTAGAGTGATAGGATATTTTAATCTGAGAAGACATAGTGTCCCTGTATAATTAGTGTTACCTTATAAACTTTTAGAGCACTGATATCTGTGAGAAGTCTTGTTGTAGCATTAGTTGTCATTTTTTGGCACTGTTTTCGTTATTAATATTGGATGACACAATATTTCTAAAGATTTGGAAAGATTTGAGTAATTTTAAATGAAGCTCTTGAGTAGGGGAGGATCTCAGGCTTTCTTCCAGATGGGAATGATTGAAAGGGAAGTATTAATAATCTGGTAAATTCTTTTCCATTATTGAACTGTGATTCAATATTCTGTTCAACCAAAATATAAACAATACTGATACATAATTTCCTTCATTCCATGTTGGATATCGGATATTTATAAGTGAAATTATACTTAAGACTTCGTATATCTTTATACTATGTATATCATGCAAACCTCGTAAACTTCGTAAATATAATTTAGGTATCTATAAAGTTTTGTGCAGGAGTCATAAACCTAAATAATTGATGATAGAAATAAGATATTTAAGATGTTGAAGTTAATCTAATCAATTGGAGTACTTGTAATATAAATGAAAGAATTATATACGACTAAGAAAAAAATGAGTTATCAAAATCGTTTGAGTTCATTGGTATTTAATGGTGTTTAAGATTTAGTAAAATTTGGTAAAATTAGTTCTAAAATTAGACTAGGATAAAAAATAAAAAGAATACCAACCGAAAGTATTCTTATTAATGTTTCCTTATAATTAACAGATAAAGGGGAATATTTAGAAGTATAAATAGAACAATTATCACCTTTCATTAGTTTAATGCCGAGGTTGCTTTCGGCAAACGCATGTACTTCAAATTTCCAAGAAAATGCAGCAATGTACTGTCCTAACAGAATTACCAGATAAATTACTTATTTGCACAGGATTGAATCTAAATAAGCCAGATACACGGGCCCCTAGAAAGTGGACCAAAAGCGAACAGATGGTTATCCCTTACCATAAAAAGTTTGCTTATTTTCCAACGAAAATCTACTAATTTTCTTTTAGTTTGGTATTAGACCAATCCACATTATAGTTGGTACTGATGACTTTATATCTTTTTAATTTTCTTAAAAGATCTTTGACACAACAAATATAAGTCTCTGAGAGCCATTATAGGGCTTCATAAGCGCACATTAACGGTCTAAATGTAAAGTAAGTAGTTTTCTACGTTTGTCATCAAATAATGGTAAAGGAATAAAGGTATTTCAAATACTATCAAGGAGTTATAAATAAGTATCTAATTACAAGTATAAACAATTATAATTTAATAATCAATAATTTATATCACCAAAACGTCCCTAGGGGAACTTTCCATTTAAATAAAAATTCCACAAATAGGAAATTGGCCATTCACTCTTCTTATTCACCAAGACATATTTTGCTAGAAGTTCAATATCATCAGATATTCCTGAAGATATTTATGTATTATCTAGAACCTGGAGGGATTTATTGAAATCTTCTCTCTCATGGAGTTAATAATTTCTGTTTCATCCTTGCTAAACTCCTCTCCCTCAATTTTACAAAAATCCATACTGAATCAAATTGCACTTCATCCTTTTTATCTAATACATCATCTGCGAAATATTTTTCAAAAAGTTGTAAAACTTTGGATCTGATATTTTTCATCAAACCTCATATAAGGGAATATTAGAAATTTCATCATCCTTAAAATCACCCTTTGTTCCTCTTTTTAAAATGACCATTTGAGATATCTTATCATATTATATCTTTAGTTAAATTTTTAGCCTTGAAGTATATAAGAATGGATAAAAATATAAACTCACCTAATTTATTGGAAGAATTAATCCTGTTCCTCAGCTATCGAAGACTGGAGAAGTAATGAGCCCAAATAAATTAAAAAAGCAAACATTACTAAGAATGAATATTCCACTACTTTAACATATAGCTACTTTATTCAAATAGTGACTTCAAATAATAATTTTACCTCCATTCTACCTTTCTTAAGAAATTTAGATATTATGAAAAAAATATTTAGTAATGGGCCCATGAATATGTAATAAGCTTACCCATTAAATGAAAAATCAATACTCATATATATTTACAAATAGAGTAGAATATTTTGATGACAAATATGCTGGGAACTACAATTACAATTATGTTTAGATCAAAAATAATCTTGAAATTAAGTACATAGAGGAATATTTTTGAAACTGTAAAATTCAGCTGCAAAAGTGATATTAGCTCGTTTTTACTAGTTATATTTAACAATACTTGGAAATAAATAAAACCTAAATCACGGTTAGAAAATTTGGTAAGAATTATTTTCATCCAATAGAAATTAGTAATTTAAATATAACCGGAAGATTACTAATCCGGAATATGCAAGATCTCGAGAAATTATTTTTCACACGGGTATGACAGATTTTTGATCTACAATATTAAGTATAACTGAATATATTATTGTATTTATGTAGTAGGTCCCTATAGAAGACTAATAACTAAGCAAACCCACTCTGAATAAATATATATAAGATGAATATAAAATACAAATACAGCACAGATAATATCAACTTGTGATTAAAACAAATCTCTATAAATGAGCGAATCTTAATAGCTATCAACCAAGTCTATTGGAACTTCTAAGAACTGTTTAGATATTGAAATGGGATCAGATCAACTTATAATTCAATAGCCTTTGGACAACCGAAAGCACTCTTTAATTGACCGTAGATGGTGAATTGTAATGAGGTTAAGGTACCGACCATAACCAATCTGGTTGGTAAACCGGCGAAAGAACCACGGACACCTAATTGCTTAGCTAATTGACCTAATAAACCAATAGTAGATTGACCTGGGGCCTTCTTGGTCTTGTTAACCTTAGATAATAAAGTATCAGCAGGTTGAGAAACAATAGCAGCAGCACAACCAGCAATAACACCGGCACCTAAGTTAATAGAAGTTAAAGTGGAGTGGGATAATTCAGACTTTGGAGTTGAGATAGAACCGAAGATAGCTTCAGCGGCCTTTTCGAAAACGAAGAACTTAGCAATGTTGTATGGAATTTGCTTGAATAAAATTGGAGTGAAACCATTGTAGAAAGAACCGACACCTTCTTCCTTTAAGATTCTGGAGAAACCACCAATTAAACCGTTAGCAAAGGTTGGTTGGGAAACTAATCTGATTCTGGTAGCTTCTAATGGACATAAAGCAATATCAGCGAAGAATTCAGCTAAAGCAGCAGAACCAATGTAGATACCGTTCTTGTATTGCTTAGCAGTGTCAAGACCTAAGTAGGAGATAGAGGTCTTCTTGAATAATTCGTAACCACCGAACTTGAAGGCACCTTGTAAAGAGTAACCTAAGACAGTTGGACCTAAACCGGTTAAAAGAGCACCAGCACCTTCAGTAGCAATAACTTGTCTGAAAGAACCAACCATACCCTTGTTGTAAACAGTTGGTTCCAATTGAATTCTGGTCTTAACGACATCAATTGGACACATAGCACCGTGGGTAATACCACAACCGGCAGCACCAGCTAAAGCAAAAGAAGCGTAATCACCAACGGTGAAGTTTGGAAGAGTTTGTTGCGAAGCCATCTCTATTATATACAAATTAAACTAAAAAGTAATAACTAGATTTAAATTTTTCAGGGAGGACATATGGTGTATTTAAGTATCGAATTTTTCAAGTTTCGGTGGAAGTCGGAATAAAAATATCATTTCTTTTTATTGGGCAGTCGGATCATAGACTTCCCGAAACGGAAGTATAAAATGTATTTTGCAACTATGCAATAAAAAATGTGCAGCATTCTATTACTAATACTATTAAAGATATAACAAACGAATCAATATAGTTCTACTTATATACGCCAAGAAGCAGAAGAGCACTGGTATTATTTAGAGCATTCATTGCCGCTTTTTGGCTGGCAATTTTTTTGTTAGGATCGTAGCCTACTCCTAGTGGCATATCATTAACAAGAACTACAGCTTGGAAATCATTGGAGGTCTTTTGGAAATGATATGTAGGAGTAAGATGACATGAGCCTAATAATGCATAGAGATTATTCTTTGCGTTGTTATCAACAGGCGGCTTACTTATATCAGGTACCGCGTATGATGCAACTTGATATGGTTGAGGTTTCATAGGGATTCCTGGTGGAGCACCATATGGCTGTGGAGCCAGTAATGTATCGGAATCGTATGGAAGTGACGAATTGCCATCATTGCCACCATCAGAAGAGACTGACCCACTTTGGGGAGCCAAACTTTCTCGATAAAGAGACGGTATGAATGCATCGGAAGAACCATAAGAAGGCTCAAGACGAGGCAGATAGTTATCTTCATCGACATCATCAGATTCTGCTTCTGTATCCTTAGAAAATTGATGCATTTTTAAAAATAGCATTATTACGGTGTCTAATTTCTCTTTGTTAGACATTGCATCTGTTGCTGCACGTTCCCTAGCTTGATCCTCACTAACACTACTAGTTCCTATTCCGAGACCTTCGCCATTCGCCGAGAGCTTTACCACATAGGGATCATCCTCCACCTTTTCAAAGGTTAATGAAATTTCGGATTTAGAAGCCTTGTCAATCTGGTTGAATAAAAATTTGATTTCACTCAAGGCAAACTTGTTAAGAGGTCTGGTGTCATTTTGTGCTCCTAATTCAGATATGATCGGCTTATATAGTTTATGAACCCATTTGCATATTTCGTCAAAACTGTATTTATCCAAAGATAATCCAGCGATATAAGAAAGGAAAATCTTAGCAAGAATTTGCAATTTATCTTGCACCAGTATTGAATCTGAGAAGTTGAACTGGTAATGCTCAACCAAATTATACCCTAATGTCAACTTTGTAAGAATGGAAGGAGACATTAACTTGTAGCGTAATATACACACATCTTCTTCATGCATTTCTGGGAAGTCCTGCTCCAAGATATCGTACAATGCAAGTTCCATCAAACTTCTTCCCTTTATTGCCAATTTGGCATTATGTGCTCGACTGAAGTCATTAGCAGAAGCCAGTTCTATAAAATCCGATGGTTGGCGAAATGATTTATCAGTGAGTACCTTTTTCATAAGTGATTCGTTTTCTATGGGTGGTAAGCTAGGCGGATATGTCTCAACATCCACTTGTTTTGAAGGTTTTATATTCTTCTTGAGTACATCTGGGAGCCCATCTCCTATGTCTGAAGGAGGCGTGTAATCTATAAAGTATCCCACAAATCTATCTGCTTTTGGAGACTTAAAATTGATTTTGGACAATGCCAATAATGCTGGTAATTTACCCAGGTCGTAGAGATATCTAAGTCTCATCGCAACCTTTAATTGCGGTGAGTTGAGTAAACCTTTCGTTTTTTCACCAATAGAGCGAGGGTCTGCCGAGTTAGGACCATCCAATATCAATGCCAACTGTTTGAACTGGTCTAATGTAGGTGCTTTAGATAAGATTTGATTAAGAGTAGCTTGTAATTGAGAAACATTACCTTTAACCTGATGTAAATCATCACACCAAGTTAAGAGGTCCTTCGAGTCCAATGTTTGCGTGGTCAGCATTTTAAAGAACCGAACTAGAATATAACAAGATACAAATACTCTACTAATTTAGGTTATAGTTTCTTGCTATTCTTTCACTTAGTTAATCTGTTCATACTAGAAATAGAAATTCATCATGAGAAATTGTACACACGCACGACCTCCTTCATATCTAAAATTTTTTTTTTGAAATTTTTCATTTTTGCTGCAATTTCTTTATTGCTTCCCATTAATACTAGTGAAACCCAAGAACTTGGACCGTCACAAATACGCTAAATAACACATTCAAAAACAAATCCTGATATATTTATTTTTTATTGTTGCAAATTAATTTATATAAGCAATTTGCAATGGCCAACTGACGTAATTTACTACTACTACTACTAACCATATATCTTTGTTGTTTCACGATTACTACAAATAGGGAACCGCATCCAATTAAGCATTTATTTAAATTTCACAGAGAAGCAGATTGACGTAATAGCTCTAAGAGAACTACTACGTAACAGATGATAAATAACACTAACTTATATGATGAGAATTTTATTCCAGGAACTGTAAATATCTTTACAGCTCAAAACGATACTGATGGCTCTTCTAATACTGGAAGGCCAATTAAGCACAATAAAAAGGGGGTTATTTTAATTCCACAACCTTCTGATTCGCCAAATGACCCATTAAATTGGTCCTTCTTGCGTAAGACATGGCATTTGATATTGGTGTCTTTTATTACTGCTTTAACTGCAGCTACATCCAATGATGCTGGTGCTTCACAAGATTCGTTAAATGAAATTTACGGGATTTCTTACGATGCTATGAACACAGGTGCTGGTGTTCTTTTCCTTTTTATTGGATGGTCATGTATGTTCTTTGCCCCAGCTTCTTCTTTATACGGAAGACGTATCACCTATATTATCTGCTTACTCGCAGGATGTTTAGGGTGTATATGGTTTGCCGTCTCAAAGAGGACATCTGACACTATCTGGTCCCAAGCTTTTGTTGGAATGTCTGAAGCTTGTGCAGAAGCACAAGTTCAACAATCTTTATCAGACATTTTCTTTCAACACGAGTTGGGTTCCGTTTTGACACTCTATATCCTTTCCACATCTGTAGGATCTTTTCTCGGCCCTTTGCTTGCCCAATTTATTTCTGATTCTCAATCATTTAGATGGGTAGGATGGTGGGGAGCTATCATTTCTGGTCTCACGTTAGTCGTTGTGATTTTTAGTTGTGAAGAAACAGTATTTGATAGATCCCGTTATTTTACGGTTTACGAATCATCAGATGCTATTGAGCTTCCAAGTAATGGGGACTCAGACAAGAAGAAGGAAAGTACAGAACAACCAGAATATGATGCTGATGAGTGCAACGAAAAGACAATTATGGAGCCAGAATCTTTAACAAAACAAGAAAAATTAACACCATACATGAAGAGAATTGCTATCATTACTCCATCTCCTTATTTAGTGGGTTTTGGAATTAAACAATATATCAAGAGATTCTTTATTTATTTTAAAGTTTTCACTCTTCCAGCTGTTTGGATTTCTGGATTACTTTGGGGGTTACAAGATGCTTATATGACCTTTTTCTTAACCACTCAAGACACGTATTTCCCAGAAGCACCATGGAATTATTCAAATACTGGTGTTGCTATCATGAATGTGGGTACATTAGTTGGTGCAGTTTTCGGATGTATCATGTCTGGTGTGTTATCTGATGTTCATGTATTATGGCTTGCCAAACGTAATAATGGTGTTTTAGAACCTGAATACAGATTATGGTTATTATTCATAACATTAATCATTTCACCTGTTGGATTAATCATGTTTGGTGTGGGTGCCGCTAATTCTTGGCCAGCACCAGTTATTTACATAGGATTAGGTTTTATTGGATTTGGTTGGGGTTCCATTGGTGATACTGCAATGTCTTATCTAATGGATTCATATCCTGAAATAGTTATACAGGGGATGGTTGGTGTTTCCATTATTAATAATACTTTAGCCAGTATCTTTACATTCACCTGTTCTTATTGGTTAGATGCTTCAGGTACTGCAAACACTTATATCGCTTTGGCAGTTATTGATTTTGTTACAATTGCATTCATCATTCCTACATTAATTTGGGGTAAAACCTGGAGAACTATAACTAGAAATATGTATATTGGAATGGTTGAATTAACTTTAGGTTTAAGTTGATGTAAATGTTGATTTCTTAATAATTAATTTCGTATTTCGTATTTAATCATTGTTATATAATACAAATAAAAAATTTATGTTTGTTGTTAATTTTTTAGGATCTTTAGGTAACCAAGCTTATGGCATTAAGATTCCTGGGCATTGTTCATGTAGGCAGATAATTCATCGTCCAAATCATCAATTGACTTCTTTACTGGCTTTGGCTTTCTAGCAGGACGCCTCTTTGGATGTTGCGGTCTTGGAGCTCTAATATATTCTCTAGGAGCTCTATTATATTCTTTTGGAGCAGCTATTATACGATCTGCTAATGAGGTAGCATTTTCTACAATCAAAAGCTTACCCATTGCTTTTTTACCATCAAATTTAGAGATAGCAATAGCGTTGTTTTCGGTGTTATCAGTTTCAAAACATACGTAAGCAACTGTATCTCTTTGAGGGTCAAATTTGATGAATTCAACAGTGGCAACTCCACTGAATAAATTAGATAAATCCTCTCCATTCAAATCATGGTGGATATTTTTAACTCTTAAAATTGGTCTTCCATTAGCAGCATGAGCAATATCACTAGGAATAGAGCTAGATGAAGCGTATCTTGGTGGCCTTCTATCCTGTGGACGATGATGCTGGTGAAAAGTTAGTATATTATAGTCAGTTGCCATTATTTAGCCTTTACGTACTGGTTTATTCACTCTTGAATTTGGCCCTCTTCTAGGACCTCCACGACGGTTATCACTAGCCGGCTTACTTTCGCCGATAATATCATCCAAAGACTTTTCTAAAAGAGATTCAGACATTTCAATTAATTATATATGATAAAGGAATTCGATTTGATTCAGGTCTCCAATTAATAAGTAAATGAAATCGTTGATAAATGAAAAATGTGACACAAAATACATATATGTTATTTACTACTATTTAAAGTCTTTTACAATTGCTTAATTACTTATTCTTCTTACCAGAAGTCTTGTAATTATCATTCTCCTCATATCTAACACCAGACACCTTGCCCTCACCATCATAAATCTCAACCTTCTTTAAATAATCAAGTGATTGCAACTTTGGCCAATTTACGAATTGGTACCCATTAGAATTCACATACATAAGACTTCGAATATTGAAGAATAAACAACTGCTTATTACCAATAAGTTTCTAAGTTCAGTGATAGAGCCTCTTGGGTAGTAAAGCATTGCTAATAAAACCAAAAATGAAGTTCCCATCAAGTATGGTAAGAGTTGAATATATGGTGGACGTCTGTCAATTAATGGAGAGTTGACAGCATCTTGGTATGGTTTATAAGTACCTAACGCTAAGTCATACGAATCTTGACGGCTACCGTCGGAGTAATTGTTCTTATAGTAACGAGTGATCGAGTTCATCAAATCATTCAAAGCACCCTTACGAGTTCTCTTACTTGTTCTAGTGTAATCAGTCTTTAACGCACCAGTTCCAGAGTACGCAATGGAAACAGCATCGGCATTGTCAGCCCAGAAACTTTGGAAGAAAAGGTTGAAAGAGGGGTCTAAAACTTCCCAAGGAGTAGGTTCGTGGGCTGGAAGATATCCACTGGTTTCTAATTGGTTTTGTAAAACCCAACGTCCCAATGTCGATTGAACAACGTTGGTACGATCTAAACAGTCCATACAATTGGTTCTGACGACCTTGTTTTGAGTTGACTTGATTTCCTTGGTAGTCAAGTCATATTGGAAATATTCACCACTAGTGTATTCTAACTCTAATAAATGTTCTAATAAGAGTTTAACTCTATCCCACCTCATCTTTCTACATTCATGGTGAAAGTCAAAATAGATATATTTGACCTTCTCATTAAGAGGAGCAGGCAAGTTATTGATGGCAGATTCATAAGCATCCTTAACTGGTTTTTCGTAACCACTTTGGTTGACTAAATTCACACAGTAGTTGGTTCCATATAACTCTACTTGTTCGGTAAAGTGCTTCATAGTGGCATCTAATGAAGATTTTGATGAAATAACAAGATTTGGCTTGTACTTCAAATTATTAATTTCAGACCAGTATACTGGAACAGAACCTCTTGTTTGCAAAAATGAGAACACTTGATTGTCACTAGAAGTAAAAATTTGTTCTGTTTCATTGAAATTGGCAACATTACCATCCTCATCAACTCCACGACGGAAGTATCTAGTACCAGCTCTATTGATGGAACGACGAGTCAATAAAGCAAAATCAAGCTTCTGATTTCCCTTGAATACAGCACTATGAGACTTGAAATAACCGTAGATCACAGGGGTCATAAAGCTTTCGGCACCATTATCTAAGAGCTCTTGACACATGTACGAGTTCCACCAGAAACGTTCATCACGCTTCAATGATGAATGAGTGAATATTCTTTGCAAAGAATTGGTTAAATCGTATTGGTTGTTAATCGAGAAGTATAATGTAGCATTTCTGAGGTGTTGAGTCAACAAATCCACGTACTGAGATTCTTCATGGCTCTTGGCAACCGTTCCCAATGATAAGATTTTAAATGAATCTACCTTAGCAATATCATTTCCCAAAATTGATCCTGCAATGTGATGTTTGTCAACGACTACTACATACTTATTGACTTTCAACTTAAGCGAACCTAAGATTGCTGAAATCCCTTTCCAACCAGTTCCAGCTCCAATGCTGGAATAAACACCTGGTAATGTTTCTGATACCTCTGGAGTACCATTTGCGCTCAAAAGAAGATATTTTTTGCTTTGAGTATCACGGAAGATGTGAGTACCATCAGGAGCTACTGTATATGTAAGTCCCATCCTAATTAATTGACTGATTATATCTAATTGAAATATTAAATATTACATGTGCTATCGCACTTCAATTGAAATTCTATGCTAGAAATTATATACAGGATGGACGATTAAACCTCAATTGTGTAACTTGCCACTCCACTGTTAAAGATTTATAATATAGAAGAAACCATTACATATTCGTTATATTATTCTAGAGTAAGATGAGTGCGTTTAAGCTCAGTTGTACACTTACAGGACACGAACAAGATGTCAGAGATGTGAAGACGGTTCTGGAAACAATGATTGTATCAGGACTGAGGGATGCAACAGTTAGGATCTGGCAGCAGGTTGGCGATACAGCGGGATGGTCTCAATCTTCAGGATCTAATTCGCTAATTGCTTTCAATTCGCCTAGCGGATCATTTGTGAACGCAGTGGGATCAGTAAACACACCCGAAGGCTTATTAGTTGCCGGAGCCGGTAAAGATGGTATCATATATTTATGTGAAGCAGCTGCCAGTGATAGAAAGCCTGGTGATGATTTTGGAAAGTTGCAATTGGTTGGGCACGAAGGAAATATATGCTCTTTGGATGCTAAGGATAGTGAAATAATATCGAGTTCTTGGGATGCAACAGCCAAAGTGTGGGATTTGAATTCATGTAGCATAAAATATGACTTAAGAGGCCACGAGTCTTCAGTATGGGATGCCAAGATTCTCGACGAAAATACTTACTTGACATGTTCTGCTGATAGAACAATAAGATTATGGTCTGGTGGCCACGAGGTTGACAGGTTTATTGGACATACAGACGTAGTTCGTAAATTATTGATTCTTCCTGGAGGAAAGCTGTTTGCATCTTGTTCCAATGATTGCACCATTAAAATCTGGGATTTAGAAACTGGTAATGTATTACAGACATTGCATGGACATGAATCGTTTGTTTATGATTTAGCTTTGTTACCTAATGGAGATATTGTTTCCACTGCAGAGGATAGAACATTTAGAGTGTGGAGAAATGGAGTTGTGATCCAAGCAGTAACATTACCTTGCATTTCTGTATGGTGTGTTACTACTTTACCTAACGGAGATATAGCTGTAGGAGGATCTGATAATATAATCAGGGTTTTTACAAGAGAGGAAAGTAGAGTAGCACCAGAGGAGGTGTTACAAGAGTTTAAGGATTTAGTTCAAAAATCCAGTATTGCTGAAGAATCACTTGAAGGTCTTAAAAAAACTGATATACCAGGTTATGAAGCATTACAAAATCCAGGTAAACAAGAAGGTGAAACAATCATGGTTAAGAACGCAGAAGGAACTATCGAAGCCCATCAATGGTCAACTGATGAATGGTTGAAAATAGGTGACGTTCTTGGTTCTTCCGCTGGTTCTGGAAGTAAGAAAGAATTTAATGGCCAGCTCTATGACTATGTATTTGATGTTGATATTGAAGATGGCGCGCCACCTTTGAAGTTACCTTTCAATGCCAATGATAATCCATATTATGCAGCCCAAAAATTCTTATCAGATAATGAATTACCTTCTTCATATACTGACGAAGTGGTTAGATTTATTATGAAAAACACAGAGGGATTTAAACTAGATCAACAACAGGCACCTACAGACAATCCTTATGCTGATAGACATCCAGCTGCTGCAGAAGTCAAACCAGCAAGGAATGAAGAATCTTTTAGCGTTTTGCCAGTGAAGTCGTATATATATTTTAAGGAATATAAGGCTGATCAATTGACAAAAGGTTTAACGAAGTTTAATGCCGAACAACCAGAAGACTTGAAGCTTTCACAAGTAGAAGTTGATTATATTTCTAGCAATTTGTGGACTTTACCATCCAAAGAAGCATATAAAATAATTACGGAGTGCCTTCCAAGCATTATTGGTAAATGGTCTGGCTCTTCCTTATTGATTGGATTCGATTTACTCAGAGCTTGTTTATCGAAATTATCCGTAGCTGAAATAATTAAATCAGAAACACTTCCAAGTGATATTCTCAAATTCATTGACATTGCATTAAATAATGTTAACGAATCAACTCTTGCGTTATACATGATGGTATTGAAGATAATGAATAATTTGGTAGGAAATACTCTTTTCATCCAAATTTTCATAAATCCTTCCGATGATGGAAAATATCGTTTTAACGAATATTTTGAAGATATATTAGAGAAGATAGTAAGAGTCACTAAGACATTATCTTCTTCTGCTACTGCAACATCTAACAAACACTATGCCACCTCAACTTCGTTGATCTCCTCCTTCATCTATAATTTGTCTGTTTACCATTTGCAAACTTCATTATTAAATACAAACCCCGGATCTAACGAGCCTGTTATTGCATTTATAGACAAAATTGGAGAAACATTAATACTGGCTAACCGCGAAGCTGCTTATAGATTGTTTGTGGGTGTAGGAAACTATAAATATGACAATGTGTATCCTACAATCCAACCATGGCTCTCATCAGCATTAGAATCATTTTCAAATGATGAGGAATCTAGATTCAAGAATCTCACTAATGATATGAAAAAATTGCAAAACTTTTAGATTATTTATTAGTTATACACCCATATATTATAGTTTAAACTTTATAAAAGTACACCAAATTTTTACTTTCCTGTTATACAAAGACTGTGTAATCCATCTGTAACCCCAGCAAATGTCCCAACTGTCTCTGATTGACGTTTATAGCTTTATCAATTTAAAAGAATAATTCAGGAACTTTGTGCACGTACTTTACAAGATTATTAGCAATATCAAGATTTAAATTATCAGATAATTCAATAATTGAGTATACGGTGACCTTTTCTTCTGTAGCACTTACCTTCCCAATGATTTCATAAATCTTGTTAATTTCCATGCTTTCCCCTGTAGCCAATGATATATTAACTTGGCCGTTACTAATTAAAATAGCTGAAGAAGCTGATGGATCGTATGATTCGCATTTCCCTATCAAACGAACAATCTTTCCTTGGTGTTCCTTTAATAAAGTAGCATCAATTCTTATACTAGCTGCATCCATTTTTGTATTTATATTTTATTATTGTTTGTTATTTAGTTGCCAAAGACTTCTATAGTAGCATTTACACTTTTTATTAAATATATTCACGCGTTTCTGCTAACTTAGAGGCGTGCGAATATCAATATCATAATTTGATACAATGATGATTATTATTAAGTATAAAGGATCAAATTCTATATATGATATCTATATGTTAGCTAGTGACATTAACAGTGACATAAATTGCCCAAGTATTCCTTAAGGGTACCTTTTTCTTCTGCTCTCATTAAACTTTCACCAATCAAAAAGCCATCTACATCTTCTTTCTTGTACTTCTTGACATCTTCCACAGTGGAAATTCCAGAGAGAGCCAATAACACACAAGGACCTGTTCTAATAGAATTAGATTTGGCATCCTTAACCAAAGAAGTTGTAGTATTTAAATCAACGTTAAAAGTGGTCAAGTTACGGTTATTAACACCAAGAATAAGTGGATCAGATGTTGTGCCGTTGTTTGTAAGTTTAAGAGCTGTAGCTAATTCAACTTGGTTATTGATTTCAACTAATGGGACCATATTTAACGATAAGGAATATTCATAAAGTTCTTGCAATAATGCTGCATCTAACATCTTCACAATTAATAAAACGGTATCTGCACCAGCCAATCTAGCTTCTAATATTTGGTACTTGTTGAAAATGAATTCTTTCCTTAATACAGCTGGCCTTTTATACCCAGCTACAGTAGGGATATCAACTACTTTACGAACCAATACTAAATCGTCTAAAGAACCCTTGAACCAGTTTGGCTCAGTCAATACTGAAATAGTAGAACAGCCATTAGTAGCATATGCTAAAGCTTGCTCCGCTGGAGATGCCAGTATGTTAATATCACCCTTCGAAGGAGACGCACGCTTAAATTCAGACAAAATGACTGATTGTTTTAATTCCTTTTGAGTATACATGAGACGTTCGTAAAAGTTAATTACTGGTGGTGCAATATTCAAAGAGTATGCAATTTCTAAATCCTTGAACGATTTTCCAGGAGTATTTTCAATCTTTTCATAATCTTCGTGACGCTTCTTGTAAATCCTATTCAAAATATTTCCAGAATCTATACCAGAAGAAGAAATACTTGGATTTGCATCTTCCCAAGTGCCTCCTGTAACGGTCAATAAATTATCAATCATAATTCTTCCAGATTCAGTTAAAATAGATTCAGGGTGAAATTGAACACCTTCAATAGTATATTTCTTGTGTCTAACACCCATGATGATTTCAGGACTTGTCTCAGTGGTCGATGTGACTTCAAGACAGTCTGGTAACGTTTTGAACGTACCAGCCAAGGAATGATATCTTGTCACAGCTACCAGCTGTGGAACATTTTGGAACATACCTTTAGCATCGTGCTTAACAGTTGTAGTTTTACCGTGGACAATTTCACCAGCATATTTAACATCACCTCCAAATACTTCAAAAATACATTGTTGTCCCATGCAAACACCAAAAATAGGAATTTTACCCTTAAAGTGTCTGATAATATCCTTAGAAATACCAGAATCTTCTTCTGGATTACCTGGACCTGGTGAGATCAATATAGTATCAGGCTTTATTACATTTTCTATTGTGTCAATGTCAATAGCGTCATTACGGAAGACATCAACCTTTTCGCAGTATTGAGACTCACACAAGTATTGATATATATTCCAGGTAAAGGAATCGTAATTATCTATCATCAACACATGCTTCTTATTAATATTATCTCCCATTTTGCTTAGCTAGCGTATATATAATCTACAAATTTCAATCAAAACTCATGCATATATAAATCTTTTGACTCATGAAAAAATATTTTACATGTTAGATAATTTTACAGTTTAAGTATATGACACAGAAATCGGAGATGGTGACATAATTTTTGCATCAAAATTACTGATGTATTGCATTTATATAAAGCATATGATTTAACATGTCTAGTAATAGGAATAGATATGAATGTACCTACCCTAAGTTATTTTTTTTTTGAATCCAAATAATATCTATTATACTTTTTTTGCTTTTCTAGTTCTGCTTCTAAGTCTAGAACTTATTGTGTCTTCATTATCTATTTTATCCTTACTATCCGCAGATTCAATTTCTACTCCGTGTAAAATGATGGAACTCACTAATTCCAAAATTAACATAAATAAAGACGATAATATAGCCAAACAATAATTGGAGATACTAACACCAATATCTAACCAGGAACCTTCCGTTCTTACTAGGAAAAAGAAATTCAATGATAGGAAGTCACTAGTAGAAATGATTAAAGAAGAAATTGTGAATTTTCTAATTTCTAATTGATGATTCATAATTCCCAAACATGTAGAAAGTAACACGTAAGGAATGATAAGTTTAAGCATTAATAATGCACCCATAGAAAATGGATCAAATATTGGAATTAGTCTGTAAACGGAATCCAATGAAAAAGATGAAATGGAAGATATATTACCAGTACCGAAGAATGCAAATTGAAGGAAAAAGAAACCAATAATAGTAACTCTAATAACTTGTAACCAGTACCCAGGAGGTAACTTACCAGTAGTTTTTTGTTCCTTTATAATGTGTGCTTTAGAGAACTTCAAGTCTTGTTCAATAGTGAGCCATTGTAAAAGAACTAGCGAAAAACCAACATAGAACAATAATTCAAAAGAGATACTCAAGATAGTAAATGTTGGTGCAAATGTTAAGAAGATGATCAATAATCTTAATTGATAGTCCTTAGAAGGATTGCGTACAAACATTAAAGGTAAGACGATTAAAGAAGTAAAAAAGGTTACCCAACCTATGACTTGAGAATGTAAAGGTAAACCTGTTCTGTTTTGCAATGACTTAACAGATATATTTGTCGCATATAAAATGACGACAATAGCCAAAATTTGAAGCTTAACAATATTCTTGCTGCAGGAATCGATATTTCTTTTAAAAACATACCTAGAGCCAATAACTCCCGTTAAAATTGCGGCAAGAGCACCGCTGTTAATCTGTGTTAAGCTCTCAGTTTTCACAACATCTAAGTTAGTGAAAATACACATAGAGCAACAACTAATAAACCAAGTAAGCTTTCTAAGAGCATTAATATTCAGAGAATTAATCACAAATGGATAAAGCCCGATCAAGACAAATATAATCGAGAACATAACTCTTTCAAAAAAACCGTAAACAATACCTTCATACATCCCAATAAATGAAATGAAAATAAAAAATCTTGTACCCTTAGAAATTCCATAAAGGAATTGATTTAATCCTTCAGATAAATATGCCATGTCCCTTAAAATTGAGTACCAGAAGTACAAAGGAAAGAGAGTATACATATAGTAGTTGAATGGGGAATTTTGATAGAAAAGAACGTAATTAATAGACAACGACAAAGCAGCAAACGACGTGACTAATAAAGCTGAGGGCTTAGTATTTGGAATTGATTCATCTTGTAAAATAAACAATCTCAAGAAAATAATAAATGAATACAAAATCCAACCAATAAAACCCAATGTCACGATCGATCTGAGCATTGCCCAGTTATAGGTTTGCAAATAAATCAAACCGTCTAATGCAGTTTTCATTAACTTTTCGGATAATTCAATAACCTTCTTTTCAATTGTTAATAATTGGTCACTAGGGGTTTTAGGATCTTCTAGTACGGCCAACAATTCTTCAATTTCCAGTTTATAGGAATCAATAGATTTCTGTTCGAAATGATCGTATGGTGTAAATTTGAATTGATGATTATAAACTTCCGCTTCTTTCACTAGGTATTGCTCCACAATCGCCAATGCATTTGAGTATAATGCTTTAATTTTTGCAACCGATGCGCCATCAATGTAATTTAATGGTAATTCACCTACAGAATTAGCAGGGTAATTGGCTCCAATTAAGTATGCCATTAATGGGGCAATATCTGCCTGTTTGACATCATTTCTGACGAGATGATCAAATTCCCATGTATCAAAATAATCTGCTTCGAAGCCACTATTTACCGGATCTTGAATTTCCAATTGAGTTTTCATATCAGTTAAACTGGTCAATTTCTTAGGCTTATTGATACCAGCACCCCACGCAATTAATGGAGTTCTAGTGTTATTAGGATGTCCGTCACCATGAGAACCAAAGTCAGACATACCATGATCAGCTGTAAATACAAACGCTGATTCTTCGTCACCAAAAAACTCGTGTATCCTTGGGATCAATTTGGATAACTTTTCATCAATATACTTGATATTATCATAATATTCTGCTGAATATGGTCTATATGCATGTCCAGCAGTGTCAGGGCCTAATAAATGTAAGAAAAAAACGTTACCTTCTTGGTGTAATTCATCACGTAAAGTAGTATTAGTCTCCAGCTGTTCCATGAGCTCGTCAAAATGCTTAAATACAAAAGAATCTAATTCAATTGAACTTTGAGTGAAATCTTCAAATTCATGCCCGTACATACACACATCGATTCTACCGGGAACAACATTATCTCCGTAGGCAAACATAGGCAAGATATCTGGAGAGCCAAATGAATATGTATGGGTTGATTGATTGAAGAAAGAATCGAAATCAACAGGATTTTCCTTCCATCCCTTGGTGACTGCTGAGACGTCTTCATAAAATCCTGCAATCATTGCAACGTGTCCCGGTCTGGATTCTGTAGGCATTCTTGTATTAGAGATGCCCCAGGTCGCTTCATTCAATACCAAACTTCTCAAGTAAGGCGCCAAATACTCCTCCTCTCCGGTATTAGGATGTGTGAGTTTTTGAAACGTTTTATCTGCTCTCAAACCATCCCCCACTATGAGAAATAGTCTCTTAGCTGGCGGGGCGTCTGTGGATTTATGATTTTGCATTCCATGAACCAACGGCAGTACAAAATAGATATCAAAGATCGACCACAAGTAGAAGAAGTGGAATAGTAATCCAACTACTAATAACAATTGCCGATTTCTGTTCATATTAACGTTAATCGCCTAGTGAACCCTGCTAAACAAAGAGAATAAATAATTTAGTCGCTAAATTTGTCTCGGTAATCAAAGCGCGTCTACCAAGGTGAAGAACGGAACTACAATAACAATTCGGTTACTCTAAAGATAATACGTTACTTCGTTAAATAGGGTTCTAAACTTGTAGATATAAGACTATATATTATTTTTGGTTTGTTATTTTCATCCAATTGCAGTTTTGCTTGTAAACATTCATGGTATTATTGAACTCTCGGAGCAGATCATTGAATGTTTGGATCACGTTCAAATCTCGCTGAAGACATTGTTGGTAAACTTCAAAGGCATCTGTGCTGGTGTTTATCAAATCGTAATATTCCTCATCTTTCTTACAACGTTCAAGCTGATATTGTACAATATGTTTTTTGTAGACAAGAAATTCCTTTTCATAGGTCTGGATAGAATTCACGTAGCTTTCCCACACTTCTGGCGTTATTATGGTTCCATCTATCATCAGAGGAACTTTGGGAGGATTGTAACTATGAATTTTGGGAGAAGCATGAAGATCTAATACGGTAATATTCTTAGTCTTTTTGACAGAGTCTCCATTAGAAACCGAATGACCAGAAACGGTATTCTTATTGATTGGCGTATACAAAGTATCAGCATGGGATGTACCATCACTAAACTCAGCTCTTTTGTACTTTTTTGCACTAGAATCCACTCCACTCGTCTTTCTGGTTTTTTTAATATTATCAGTTGGCAAACTATCATAAAAATCTTTAAAATTAACATCAGAAATATCATGAACTAGGTTTTCTTTGAGATCATCCATACCAAAGGATGAATATTTTGCTCTTTTGGATGTTTTATTCGTATTAGGACGTGGTGGCTCATTTCTAATATTACTTATAGGGATGTTTGTACGTCCTCTTGTAGGGGAGAGAGATTGGCGTTTCTGATATCGTTTATCAGGACTCTGTCTAGCACGGAAATTCAAATCATTCTTGAAAATATTTTGGATATGACTTACATTCGGTTGAGAATAGTTATCGTCGTCGGTTTCGTTAGTTTCATTAGTAAACGACACAAATTCGTCGTCACTAGACAATGAGTTAGGACTAGACAAGCCAGAAATTTCTGGTCCTGGAACTGGTGCACTTCTCTTTTTCTTAAGTCCACCTATGTTGTCATCTTCCACTACAATAGGGTCTTCCGAACTGTATCCATGTTTGAGGAATTCTTTTGATGGTGAGTCCAATTTCTCCTTCTTGATGCTATTTCCATTTTCATTATTAAATATAGTATTATTAGTTTTTTGATTAAATTCCTCCTCTTCTTGTTGTTCCAATGGATTGAGGTTTTGTCGCCACAGTGTTCTATAAGCTTCTTTCTTTCTTTGTGCATATAACAATTCAGCAACTCGTTGTCTTTCATGTTCCTGCTCTAATTCTCTATTTTTTGCCTCTGCTTCCTCTTTCATGCGCATTTCTTCCATCCTTTCACGCTCTTTCTTTAGTAATTCTTCCCTCTTCTTTCTGAATAATTCTTCCTCTTTCTTCTTTTTAGCCTTTTCTCTTTCTCTATCCCTTCTCTCCATTTCCTTTGCTTTTTCCCTCTGTAACCTAATTTCTTCTTCTTCAGCTTCTCTGGTATTATCAGAATAAAATTGCTTGTAGAAACCATAATAACTATAGGTACTTTGTCCAAATGGATTATAGCTATTAGTAAACATAGATTTTTTAGTTTGAGTTTGTTGTGGTTCCTGTGTCATATTAAAACCATGCTTTCTATCATACGTCCTCCTAGATTCCTCAGTTTTGAGTGCTTCATATGCTTCATTGATCCTTAGAAATAATTCATGATGAGTCTTATCTGGTGTTTTATCCGGATGATACTTCAAACAAAGCTTCTTATAAGCTTTCTTAATTTCATCAGAAGAAGCGCTATGTTTTAGCCCCAAAGTCTGATAGTAATCTTGGGATATATCCTTGAACATGAAAGCGTAGAATTGTTGTTTTTATATTCCGTTCATTAAAAACAAAAATATTTGATTGATCTCGAATTTTCTATTTACATTTATTATGTAACACATATAAAGGAAATCGCTATTTGTGGACTATTTAAATAAAACACACGAAGCTATAATTCGCCAACTTGATGATATATTAGCATAGTGTGTACTTATAAAGGGTATCAAATTTCTATAAAATGTCATTTCTAACTTAAAATGGAAAACATTGTTGATTCTTTCCTCAGACTTAAAGCACCAAGATATTTTGAACTTTGAAAGCTAAGAATCACTTACTGTATACATATAACTATTGAAATTAATGTTAAATGAATGGGCGTCAAAGATTCTTTTAAAGTTTTAGAATGAAAATCTTTTGACATAATACTCGGTGTAAATATACTACAATTCATCGTTAAGACTTAGATTAATTTTAATATTTATCTAGAGTTTGGTGCCAAAATAATAATATGCCAAATAATAATAGTGTGGTACTGATTCTATTGAATATATTATAGTAATCAGATTTCTTGTGTAATTGCTTCTGAAGAAAAGGACTTTAATGATATTACATTCGTTAGAAACAGCTATCAAATGCTTTTCCAGTGTTAGCGTTTTATTTGTAAGTATAGCTCTCTACTTTGATATTTCCCCTAAAAATAATGTAGACTGTATTTTAGAGGTCTGAATATTTAGATTTCTATACAACTCATTCACTATGATTACGTCCTAGATCCTAAACAAAAGAAAAAAAATTGCATGAAAACTAAAAAAAGTGAAATATGAAAAAGGAATTATATATATAACCCTAAGATATATTCTACAGAATAATTGAAAGATTTTTGAAGTATTCTTAACTTGTCGTAATTCAATATTAAAAAAAAATATGTTCTAGTTGCAAAAAAGGACGGTTCCCCACCAACTTTTTGTAGTGCGTTCATGCTGTATATCAGCTATTTATAGAATATCTATAGGTATACAGATACAGATATCTCTACAATATAGTAGCTAAGTAAAATCATTTGATCGTATCTAGTATTAAGTATTTGAGCAATCATGCCACCAAAATAATTCACGTCTTCAAGCTAATTATATCTCATAAAGTTAATTGTAATACAATCAAGAAACTATATATAGTAATTATACCTTTATGTAGTAATAAATATCATTATTAGATCTATTTACTCTAAAAACATCAGATCATTAAACACTGCTAAATCTGGACCTAGCTCTCAATTGTGGTCCATATAGGTAAAATAATATTGGAAGAGAAATCATCCCCACTAAAATAAAAGCAACAAGACTCGATCCCCATCCAACAGGAAATCTACTGTCAGCTAAATTATCAAATAAAGCCTTTCCAAATAATGGAAAGCATCCTGC